>PVKS010006488.1:0-78150 GCA_004027875.1 Aplodontia rufa
GAGAGAGAGAGAGAGAATCAATTTTATTTAGTTTTTCATTTGATTTTCCTTGCTCCTACACTTGGTTGTGTACGTGGTGCTAGGGTTTGAACCCATGTCCTCATGCATGCCAGGCAAGGACTATAACCACTGAGCCACCGCTCCATCCCCAATGTAATCACTTTCAAAGGAGGGATTTTGTCTGTTTTATTTTTTACTGTTGCACCACCTCCTACCACAGAGCTTGCTCCATCAGAGATTCAATAAATATTTGTGGAATGAATTAATATATTAATGAAATTAATTTAGAAAAAGATATAACACAGATGTTTCCTTTGAGCTTGAAATGACTCTGGTATAATACATATTAGTCAGGAATGATAAGGTGCTTGGTTAAATTATGGTAATATAGAAGACCATTCTAATCATAACAAATCTGGTGGTTAATAGGAATTTGATTCTGACCATAATATAAGGATATTTGTTTATAAAGGTTCTGACCATAATATAAGGATATTGGTTTATAAAGGTACAACCTAATTAAAGAACTACATACCGTAACAAATGTACTAGGCAGTGATTATGCGCATATTGTGTGAATATGTAGTCATAATCAAATTGTGAAGGAACCATTATAGTCATTTCTGTAGCCTTCCATGCTCAGTATACACCACCTCCTGCATCACTGGGCACACAGCAGTCCTAAAATCCAATTGATTCTGAGTTACTAGTAGCATATAAGCATTAATAGTTGTGGTGGAGATTGTGATGTCCATTCCTTTATTTGCTCAAGACCACGAGGATGAGGAGGTGTAAATGTGAGTTTCTTGATCTATATTCACAAGAAGATCAGACCTTGGGATCTGCGTGGCTACTTATTCTCAGAAGCTGGTTGTCATTTTGAGCACAGTACCCAGTTTGATACCATAGACGATTTTCATTAAGAAACTTCTAGGGCTGGACTGGTGGCTTGGTGGTTAGGGTACTTGCTTGGCATATGCAAGGACGTACACAACTAAGAGTCAGAGCAATGAAAGCTACAGGAAAAACTAATTAAAATTGATTCTCTTAAAAAAATAAAAAAAGAAACTTCTTCTTTCCAGACCCTCAATTACTGAAGCCATGCGTCTCTCTTCTTGTCTCAGCAGCCCTCTTCCTAACCTTCAAGCTGCTGATGAGAACTTTCAGGGCTGGTATGATAGTCCCATCTTGATGGAAAATAAAGTTATTAGAGAATTTCAGTTGTTATCAGGAAAAGGTATACACCTCTCAAGAAATAAAGAATGGCCTGTGCTTCTGTTTTTTTAGATTTATTTATTAAGCTTCAATAGAATTTTCTGAAAAAGTGAAACTCTTATTTATGTATATATTATTCAAACTGTAAAATGTGCATAAGATAGATACATATGTCTGTCCATACACAGATACATATGTGCGTATGTCATATAATAACTTGTGTTTACATCAACTAAATCAAAGATGACATTCCATAAATTCATTTGCAGTCTGTTCATTTTCAATCATGTTGTTGTGGAAATTATTGTCTCAATCAGATTGATTGAAGATGAATAGTTAACAGTTAATCAAAAGTTAATAGTTATTCACTGTTTAAAACCATCTCTCTGAGGTCCTTCACCAGAGTTTAATTTTGTAACTGTACTTCGATGTTCTTCTTGGAAGCATAATAGCATCTAGAAGACTTGGGTTCAAATTCTGGTTCTGCCCCTGTCAAATTCTAAGTTATAATCAAATTATTTACCCTTTTTGAGATTCTGCTTCCTGTATTTAAAATTAGAACAATACAACTTCCTCAGGAAGAATAATTTACATAATAAGCTAACTGAAATTGGCGTTAGTAAGTGCTCACTAAATGATATTTGCTTGCTCATCTCTAGATATTTTTGTTGTTGTTTTGAAATTTATCCTAGTAGATAATGCAATTAGGACAGTTTATAGTCAGAAACAGAATAATTTCCAGAGCTCCGGGGTCCAGTCGTCCGCTTAGACAGTCTTCTACATCTGCATCTGTCCCTGCTCACTTTCTGCCACACATTTTGCGAGGTTGTTGTGCTCATGACCGCATTCCCTCTCAAAGCAGTTCTGCAAGTGAAGCAGTACCATTCTCATTATGCCAGCCAAGAAGCTGTAGGGTACCTAATTTCTTTTGTCAGTAAGCTAGACTTGCAGCCTTCGTTTAGCTATTTATCCTATTTCTCAAAGAACCACTCAGTATCAATTAAGAGCTTGATAAGAGAGCTTAGAGATGAGAAAGCAAAATTTCTGTCTCTTCAGGGCTCTAAGTTTTTCCTAAAAGGAAGAAAAAATTAAGTAGATCGACTTTAGATCGTAAATAGTCTTAATAGTCTTGCCTATGCCACTTTTATCCTGTGGGTGACCCTTAGCTAGCATTGATCTTAACAAAATTTTCCTGAAGCAGTTAACTTTATATTCACTGCTTGAAGTATGCAAAACATAGTTTATTATTGATGCTTAACTATCCTAACATGAACCATATTCATTTTAGGGACATTGTAGTAGTTTGACAATAAAGCCAGTGAAATGTAGATTTATAAATGGAACTGTGTTTCAAAGGCAGATCATTTGCTTTGCAAATGTTGTTACTTTTGTATTGGTAATGAAGTACTGTATACATAAAAATATTGTTTTTCCCCCTACCTGATTACAACCAGAATAGAACATACATTAAGTGGAAGTTCTTATCATTGGTGCCCAAAGGAATATGTAAAACTAATAGATTTTCAAAGAATACATCTATGCTTTGCTTATTTTTGTCAATTCTAAAGTTGTTATAGTCTGTGGCTGATCTGAAATAAAGTGTAGAGTTTTGATGGAAAAAAATGGGAAAGAGGGGAATTAATCTTGTCAGCCTCTTTCCTTTCATGAAGATGCATGGTACAAGCCTGACATGGTGCACACCTTTAATTATATAGATTCAGGAAGCTGATACAGGAGGGTCACAAGTTTGAGGCCAGCCTTAGTAACTTAGCAAGACCCTATCTCAAAATAAGAAACAAACAAACAAACAAAAAAACCTGGGGATATAACTCAGTAATAGAACACCCCTGGATTCAGTCCCCAGTAGAGAGAGGAAGAGAGAGAAAGCAAGAGAGAGGGATGGGACAGAGGAGAAGGACAGAGCGGAAAGAGAGAAAATGCATGGTAAATCCTTTTCACTTTTTCTTTTAGAATATTTTTTAATTACATTACTAATAGTGCTGTTTATAGTACATGGAGCAGAACCAAGAGGCATTTAGTAATGTTTAGCAAATGAGCTGAGGTGCTAACTAGCAGTTAAAAATAGGGCTTAAAATGTTATTCTAACCCACTAATATCTGCCCCCTCACCAAACTTTGGAATCAGAGATGTATGGTGTGAATTGCATTTGAATGGGTGGCTTAGAAGTCTAGATGTTTGATTCATTTGCAAGCAGTGTAAAAGACTGAGCAGAGGAGGTCAGAGGAACTGAAGGGTGGTATCTTATAAAATAGAAGGAATGATGAAAGTTTAACTCTCATTTCCTATACTTATGGGTGCCTGAACATCCTGGGTTTTTTCATTGTGAAGGAATGGTTGTGAGGCTTACAGACCAAAGGAGCTGTGGTCATGCAGGTATACTTTCTAGAAGGTTTGTTATAATCTAAACTATAAAATGATCTAAACCATAGGTTGGCTGGCAAACTATGGCTTACGGGCCAAATCCTTCCTACCACCTATTTTTATGAATGAAGTTTTATTGGAATACAGCCATCTCCTTCTTTCTTTCTACAATGGCAGAGCTAAGTAGTTAAATTAGAGATCATGTGACCCATAGAGCCTAAAATATTTACTGTCTGGCCATTTACAGTAAATTGTGTCATTTCTTTATAATGGCACATATAAATATATTCTTCATATAAAATTCTTTATTGAAATGATATTTTCATGATAATGAAATTTTATTGATAGTAAAACTCAATTATTTTGAACTTTGAAATTCCTTTTACATAATCTTGAGCATGTCTATCATATAATCTTTTTAACATTCTTTTTGATATAAAAATTTTAAATGTCAGTTACAAAAATGCAATTTTTCCCCTTATTTTGAGTGTGGATATGAGGCACAGTGGGCAGATGGAATTTTTCTCCTTAAAAAATATTATTGTGGAAATAAATGTAGAATTAAAAAAATAAATTTTCTCCTGAAATAAAGTAGGTTATTGTGAATTTTAGCACAAAATTTGAAGATAGGTTTAAGAAAGATTTATAGAAAAAATGATAGAGTATAGAAAACATAATAGTATATTTTTTATAAATGTACCCAAGGACAACAACCTGATACATCTTTTTTGGAATATTCTAGAAGATTCAGGCTTAACCAAAACCATTTATGTGGAACATCACCATATCAATTTGCGACATAACCCAGTTTTTTTTTTTTTACTTTTTTCCTCCTTCACATTGAGTAGAATGACATTTCAGTTGAGTTTCTTCCATGAAACTGTTCTCTGTAATTTTGGATTCTGGTTACCTTTAGAGATTACTTGAACTTGTATACATGAAGTGCTTTGCCTACAACATAGCCATGTGCCTGGTGAAGGGTTGTTTAAGTTTTTAGCAATTTGTTTTGTGCCAAGGGGCAAAGTCTTCCCCTGCTAAGTAGATGGATGACTTTTAAAGCTCCTTTGTGCTTTTATTTCTGTTTCTCATCTATAAAGGGAAAGACTAACACCCATATTTCAGGATTGGTATGAATAAAATTGTTTTTGTAAATTTAAGGTAGCTATTTTTTTTTAAATCTGTAGTTCCTATGATATCATCTAAATTAGCTTGAATTGCCACTTTGCAAAATAATTTGTTTCTGAGCAATTTTCAAGTATTTGGGCATTAATTATTTAAACCTTAAGGTGACACATTGGGGTGATATTACTTATGTGCTCTCAAATTTCTATCACTGTTTTCAAAGCATGTATATGATATGCAACTATCCTATTTATTGACCTTGTCTGCCTCCTATGTTAGAATGCAGATTCTAGACAGAGAGTTTCTTTGACTTGTTTACCACGGTATTTCCAAATCCTGGAACTGTGCCTACGGCTCAATAAATACTTGATGGATGGACAGATAAAAAGATGATGTCAAGTGACATATAAAACTGTCACCAAAACTAGTTATTTAAATTAATCTGTACTCGGTTTGCATTTCCAAAGACCAATGAATTGAACTTCAGTCGTAGAAAAGAAATCAATACATTATTAGTGGAAGAAATATTTATTAAGAACCTAGAATTTGTTTGCTATGAGATTGATGATACATTAGGACAAAGGTAGACATTGGTGGTAAACTTATTAGTGGTCAAAATTATTTAACACTTTCAGGTTTTTTTTTAAAACCTAAATACTGTTTTATATATAAGGACTTTAATGCACTGTTGACCTCGTAGTAGGATCCCAGTAAATGGTATTTGTGTTGCTGACTCTGATGCCCTCATATAATAATGGCATATATTTATTTAATCTTTTAAAATTTAACCTAATGCTCCCCTTCCCTATCCTTTTCCTCCTTCAAATTGGGTGTGCCCTTTTGGATTGTGGAAGCTCAGTAGAGCTAGCCAACTTCCTCTGTCCTCTCCCCCTTCTTTCTTCACATCCATCCGTCAGCTCTTTAGCTTGATTCATAATTGGTTGATGAATATTTCTTTTCAAACATTCATCACCTGCTTTGGCCACCTGAAAAAGATCATTACAACAGAAGAACAGAAGCACTCATCCTTATGTAAATAAGTACTTATGAAGTGGTAACAGCCTGTTGTGAAATGTCAGAGCCAGGGAGCACAAGCACAGGGCACCTCAGGTACTCAGGTGGGTGAGGGCAGTTTCCCTGCTACTGTTCTCTTCTTTCTTTCACTCTTCAAAAAGTCTGTCCAACTTTGGATTATTTCTTTCTGTCATTAGGGGGGAAAACTTACCCTACTAGTTCCCATAGTAAGACAAAGATGCAAAGAGGCCCAGAGAAAGTGAGAGTGTGTGTGAATACACGCGCATGTAGTAAGTATGGCCTTTGATGTGTAGCTATTTTGTATCTTCATTTATAGGAAATATAGAAATATTTACATATTCTTCAGTCATTTTGAAAAAATACAGTAAAATTTACATATTCTTAAGTCATTTTGAAAAAAAATAAACACAGAAATGTTGCCACAAGTGATGGAAGTGTTTAGGGGTTGAGATTCGGGGATCAGAGACTGAATGCAAGTGCAGGAAAGTGAGGAGAAATTGTTTAAAGAGACATCTCTCTGCACTCCAAAGAGTGCTCACTTTTTTTCCCCTCTGGACCTGCTTTGTTATTGCAAATTGACAACTTTGCAATTAAAGTGATTAATGATGTACCCTAGTGTTTATGGGTCCTAAGGTCAGTGGGCCTAAAGATGGCCATGCTGTGGGAAACTTAGATAGAGCTCATCTCATGGAAGATAAACCAAACACCCTCCTCTCTTCTGTATGACTGTTTATGAGTTTAATATATCAGATGCGGTTGAAGGAGTTGCCAAGACAGCAGTGTGAATAATTTTGTCAACCTGGTTCTATTGCCTAATTCCTCATTCTTAAACACTAATATGAAAATTTATTACTGGCTATTTGATTAACTTAAAAACATGTTATTTTGTAAAATAGTGTTAGAAAAATGCATGCTAGTTAAAAGCATAATGTAAGTATTACATCATTTGTTGGGTGTTTTTAAGATGCCGTTTTGTTTGATTCTTTTGAATCTGATTCGTGATAGAGATACTGCTAATTTATAAACTTTTTTCTTAATATTTTAGCAAGAACATCATAATCCCAATTTTTAATAAATCTGTCATAACTCAGAACTCCTTTCAACTGTTAACAACTAGAATCTCTGAAACTAGTTGTTATAAATCAGGGATTTTTTAGTTTGGTTACTGTTTTTATAAGAACCAGTCAACTTTCAAATAGATTATTGGAGCCACACTGACAGCTTTGTTCTTTGAATTCCACAAGCTAAAGGGTGGGACTGAGCTCAGGCATGGTATCTTACCATCATGGCCTGCTCCTGCTTCACACTAAGGGGGAGAGAACAATAAGCAAATTGTTGAGCCCATGGCACTACGCCATTGCCAGCTTTCAGGCGGTTTGCAACTCACACTACATAAAAGTGACTTGTGATGACTACTATGGTTCAAAGTGGAGATGTATTATCCATTATGAAGGAAGAGAAAAATATAGGAATAATTTTTACAATTACTCCTCTATTTTTAACCATTCATTAATTTAAATATTTTTTCAAGTCTTTTTCATGGCATCTCTGACATTTCTTAAGGGATTTGCTTGATATTTATCTACAGAAAAAAATTATAACTAATTTAATTTTGAAAAATACTTTTCCTTATTCATATGTTAGGACTTTCTCCCTGGGCACCATTGAAAATAGATATAGTCCAGTTTAATAAAAGAAATAGAATTTTCTTCCTTAAACTTTGGTTAAATTTGGCATAGTCTTTGAAATCAAACATAAAATAAAATGTAGCTACTAAAATGTCGATTTTAATACATACTTTTTTTTTTAATAAGAGAGAGAGAAGAGAGAATCAATTTTTTATTTAGTTTTCATATGGCTTTCATTCCTCCGAGATGTCATTGTGTATGTGGTGCTGGGGTTTGAACTCACATACTGGTGCATGCCAGGCAAGTGACGTAACTGCTGCTGAGCCACCACTCCAGCCCTACATTTTTTTTTTTTAGAGAGGGACAGAGAGAGAGAGAGAAAGAGAGAAGCAGTTTTTATTTAGTTTTTTCATGTGACTTTCTTTCCTCCGACACTTCATTGTGCACATGGTACTGGGGTTTGAACTTACATGCTCATGCATGACAGGCATGTGGGGTAACTGCTGAGCCACTGCTCCAGCCCCCAGCCCTACATATTTTTAATGTGAATGACTTAACTTCTGTTTACCCCAAAAAGCAAAGTAACATGCTAAAATAAAGGCCATTTTAACTGAAGGGTTCGAAATTTTGCTGAAATTGAAAATTTCTGTAAATATTCATAGGAAGTCTGACAACTCACTGATTAGCATGTAATAATGTATGGAACCTTTTCAGAATTTAATGATTCTATGACTCATTCAGTGATTAGTTTTTAAAACAAGAAAATTAGTTCTTATTATATCTAGTGTCAACTATTTTATTTGACATTTAATAACATGCCAGTCTTTCCCCCCATACAAAAGGATATTTGTGTAAAGGATTCAATCCTGGGATTTTGAGGGCATGTCGTCCCTCCTTTCCCTGGCTGCTTGTCTTAATTCTTGTCACCGCACTAGAGACTTTTTATCAGGATGCAAAAATATATACATTCAAACTTCAGATTTAATTTTTTTGTGTACATGTAAAATTTCAAACAGTATTTCTGTAGAATTTTTATGTGGTAAGTTATGTTAGCACTCATTCTGTGTTTTCTCAACAAAATACGTTGATCGGACTCCAAGAACCATTCTGGAGCACCATTGTTGTTGCTTACACTCTTTAAATTAAAGCTAGCATCTCTAAAAAACTTACAATGTTTGTTTTCATAGACCTAGAATATATGCATTTATCTTAAGTTTAGAGATTTAGTGACTATTAAATAGCATGTTGTTTTTCACCAGTTGTTTTTATGCTTTTAGAAGTGCTCCATGTACTTTATAAAGTGTTCAGATGAAAAAGAATACTGGCTTCTCTGCTTTGGCGAACTTTCAATAATGTCTTGGGTGGTTTTAATAAGTAAACCCTTTGTGATTACATCTTGCTGTGAAATTTCAATGAAAGGAAGATTCCACTGTTCTTTAGTTGAACTTGTTTCCTTTGCTTGTTGTAATAGCCCTGTAAGCTAAGAGAAATTGTCTTAGTACCCATGGAAAGTTGTGCAACTGCACAGGGTAGAACCTATTGTGGTAACTGAATGTTAGCATACATTGTGGACTTCCATTAGGTTAGCCAATTGTTTAGTCAGTGCCTGCCCTAGCAAACCAAATTACTTTCTGTTGGGAAATTCAGTTGCTGCTAAAATGTGTTGATCAGAGTTCAGTACTAGGTTATACTCATGGAGACCCAGTATCCTGTTCTAGCGTCTTTTTATTTGTGATCTGTTGTCTTTATAAGTAAAATAATCTCTTGGTTTATAGAATAAAATTATTATCACTCATTTACCTACTATGCTTGCCTTTTTTGAATTCTGCAGCTTATGTCTTATCATCAGAGTGATGTAATATGAGGAGTCCAATTGCTTCTGGCATATTAAGGATAGCATGCACCTTAGCATTGAGTAAATAGCCTTTAAAGCCTCCCAGGTTTTCCCATTCATTTTGTTTAGGATCCTTGAATAAGAAGTATATAGTAATATGTAACAATAAGGGCCTTCCATGTCTTCCCAAGCAATGTACATGAACTTAAACTTTCTCATTTTTCAAATGAGGACAGTAATACTTTTAAATTTCTTTATTGTCATGATTACATAATTGCTTCAAACAGTTGTTACCATTTAGTTGACACTAACCAAAATGTATATAGTGCCAGAAAGCGTATATTAAAAACCAAGTTCCACTTGGAATTTGTAAACACTCAAGTTATATGCATGGTTTTTTTTCTATCTTTCCTTATTTTCCCCCTTCCATACTCTTTACTGATGACCTGTTACATGCCAGGCACTGTGCTAAGTTATAGATATGACTCATGCTCATTGCTGTTACTGAAAGTATAGCTTAGTGGAAGAAATTACCATTTAATTTTTAGAATGCCAAATACTTTAACTTGCACAAGCACTTAAGAAGGTAAATACAAAATAAAGACCCAGTACCCTCTGGACATGTTCATAGATGTTAGGAGAAAAGGCAGATACTGCTGGAAACTGAGATTCAGGTTAGATGGTTGAGGAACCTCTCAAGGACCATGAAGTCATGTTTATACTTTACCCGTTAAGGGCGAGGGGAAGGAGGTTTGATAGCAAGCAAAATTACTATCTGTCTCTCCTCATTTGAGTTTGTAGTGAACCCGAGGCTGCTAATTATTACTTAGCATGTAATGGCTCTTGCAGTGTTTGGCTTAACATGAGCTATTTAGGAGATGTGAATAATCAAAGCTATGAATTATGAAAACATAGATTCTGATGATTTAGCATATTCAGGTATATTATAGTAAAAATTACACAATAAGCGATTGTAGGTTTGCAAAACTTCATGTTTATTTCTTCTTGTTTTCCCCAGAGCATCTGCAACACCCAAGCCTGAGCCAGTTTCTGTTCCGAAGGTAGGTTTCTAATCTGGTGTCACTAGGTTACTATTTGATTGTCCCTTCTGAGCCACTGTAATTTTTGTTTCTATCTCATGTTTGCCATACAAACATGTAACTTATAGTCTTAATACAATTTTCCTCATAGTTATTTTTCTTAAAAATGAAGTGGAAGCTGGGTGCAGTGACACATGCCTATAATCCCAGCAGCTTGGGAGGCTGAGGCAGGAAGATCACAAGTTCAAAGCCAGCCTCAGCAACTTAGCGAGGCTCTAAGCAACTTAGTGAGGCTCTAAGCAACTTAGTGAGATCCTGTCTCAAAATAAAAAATAGGAAGTCCCAGGAATGTGGCTCAGTGGTAACATACCCCTGGGTTCAATCCCTGGTACCCCTCCCAAAAAAATGAAGAAGAAAATGGAAATCACCACATGTAGAATTATCATTTGTAATTGTACCTGTATTTTAAATATTATTTCTGAGGCCAATACGTTAATAATTTATATCTTATATTTACTTTTAATTTTTCTATATTTATTTGCTAAGAAGAATAAATAGTTACCTGAAATGTGTATTTCAAAAAATCTTTAATAACATGCAACAATTACATTTCAGAGTATTTTTGGATTAGATTATAGAAAAGTACTCCTTTTTTCTCATATATATTCTCAAATTGTTCCAATTCATTTAGGCATGATTTATGTTTTTTGAGGTTTTTCTCCCTCTTTTTTTTTTTTTTTGCCTTTTCATTGAATTACTTATTACATTGGTTTACTTAGTAATTAAGGTATTTAAGGCTTTCAATTAGTTTTCTTATTGCTATAAGATAAATTTAGATTAGCTTTTTTCTTAAATATAACAGAATTATCGTATGTTTTCTTAAAATTCTGATTATTTTTCTTTTGAGATGGTAGAATAGGGATTTATTCTTGAATGTAATAGAGAATCTTATTTTTAAAAAATGTCTATAAATATGATTTAGAATAAACACTGACAAATTCTGGTAATTTTAGGAAGAATTGATCTTACTAGTTATTTTTTTCTTTGGCTGCTGGCAATGAGGAAATATCTTAAGATCATTTTTTTCCTCATGAAGCTAGTAAATATGTATTTTGGAATTGGGAAATTTTTATTCTATCTCTGAATCATCTCTTAAAACATTCAGAGAGAGAAACTTGGATTATAGGAGAAAGAAAAGATTGATTTTGTTTTGTTAATTTTTCAAGTTTTTTATTAGTTTTTTAAAATTCTAGATTCAAGATACTTAGAATGTGTTTCTGAGTTAGATGAAAATTATCTTATTCTTTTTTTTTAATGAAAGAGTTTGAAATATGCTGCCGTTTCTGCATGAATCAAGTAATTGTACTGTGGAAAGAAATTAAACATGTTTGAAAGATGGAATCATAATTGAGGCTCTGGATATTTTAAAATAAAACATTTCAAAGTTAGCAGTGTTTTGTTTATTATGAGGTATTTTAAAACTTCTTTGGAGTATATGTAAATTGATAATTAGATAGCCTTTAGGCTTTTTGATGGTTTTCCTGCTCTGTTTATTAAATACTTGGAATTCCTTTCAGTTTTATAAATAAAAATGCGCTTAGTGTATGCCTCTGTGTGATGCATGTTGGGACCAGTTAGCATGCGTGTTATGCCATATCAACTCATTGTTTTTACTAGAAATGTGTGACATTTGAGCTGCTAACATGGTTGTGTTTGTCTTTTTAAAAATCAGCTGTGCATTCTTTTCAGTGAATATATTTGCATGTATTTGGTGTGTTTTGTGTATGTTTATTTTTATTTCACATAGGGAGAACCTAAAGAAGTAGTTAAACCTGTGCCCATTACATCTCCTGCTGTGTCCAAAGTCACTTCCACAACCAACATGGCCTACAATAAAGCTCCACGGCCCTTTGGTTCTGTGTCTTCACCAAAAGTCACATCCATCCCATCACCATCGTCTGCCTTCACCCCAGCTCATGCAACCACTTCATCACATGCTTCCCCTCCACCTGTGGCTGCTGTCACTCCTCCCCCATTCTCTGCATCCGGACTGCATGTTAATGCCAATCTTAGTGCTGACCAGTGTTCATCTTCACTGAGCGCTGGTAAAACTGCAGTTAATGTCCCACGGCAGCCCACAGTCACCAGCGTGTCTTCTGAGACTGCTCACGAGCTAGCAGAGGGACAGAGAAGAGGATCCCAGGGTGACATTAAACAGCAAAATGGGTAGGTGGCTAAGGGTGCTTTCTGTTCTTATCAGAACTCTTCTTTTAGGTAATTTCCCAGCAAGTCTTAATCTCCCTCTCCTCCATTCAGCTGTTCTTTGAAGGAAGATGGACTTATGTTTGCTTCATTAACATGTGGCCTATATTACATGTAAACAGCACTTTCTGCAGAGCAAGTATAGGTTAATCAAAACCTAATTATATATGTTGATGTGTTATGAACCATGTAACATATTCTCTAACTCTTCTTCCAGCTCCTGGCACAACATTGCACAGTGGCACTTACAATGCAAGGCAAATCTTGACTCTTTCTTCCTCAAATTTTCCATCCTTTTATTGCTCACCAAAAACTTAAACGGTGTAATTATAATTGTGTCAGTTTATGTATATCACCCGAGTGGAATAGGAAATGAAGAGTGTGTAAGAAGGATGTCCACCCCCAAGGAAGTAGTCTAGAAAACAAAAAACAAATCCACTTTTGACTTATGTCTGTCTTAAGCAGTACATGGACCAATACTCTTTAAAAGTAAACAGTAATGAAAAAACAAACAAACAAGGGATGTTTAGATAGTAATACAAGCATTATATAGTTTTTTCTAAAATTAATGAGCCAGGCCCAGTGTTGCACGCCTGTTATCCCAGCCATTTGAGAGGCTGAGACAGGAGGATTGCAAGTTCAAAGCCTGCCTCAGCAACTTAGTGAGGCCCTAAGCAACTTAGCAAGACCCTGTCTCAAAATTAAAATATGAAAAGAACTGGGGATGTGGCTCAGTGGTTAAGCAACCCTGCATTCAATCCATGATACTAAAAACTAAAAATAAAAAATAAACTACTGAATTTAAACAGTGGGCACTAAATATATAATGTTAGCAGAAGTTTTTGAAAATTCTTTCCTACTATGTCTTTTTCCCTTGTTTGGGAGTACATTTTAAAAATTGGTCGAAGTTATTAACTCATTTGAATCCCACAGTTGTAAGGCTACACATCTATTTTCAGCAACCCTCAATTATAGTAATTTTATTTATTTATTTATTTATTTAGGAATTCAGTGAAAATACCTTAAGGCAAAGCCATTTACTCAAAATCATTTTGGTTATATTTGTTTGACAAAAATGTACATTAAAAGGAAAATGTCTGCACACATGATGGTTTTTGCCCATGTCAGTTACCAAGGAAATATAATTAAAATGATTGCATGGATGGGTCCTTTCAGTTAGATATAATTCCTTCCGTGAATGTTAATTCACATAATGAAGAGGCAGTGCTTTCTGCAACACTGCTGCCATGACAACTTGGGGACTTGAAAGAGAAGGTGGCAGGGTTCCAGGGTGCTGCTGAGAGAGAGCACAGGAGCTCTGCAGGAGCAGCTACTGGGCTGTGCAGATGGCTGTATGGTGGTGGCTGGCTCAGAAATTTTGATTTCTTTTTAAAAAGCAAACTAATAAAAAATACAAGAGGTGGTCTTTAGGTAGCATCGGAAGCATTCTAGATTTTTTTTTTTTTTAAAGAAAGCAGGACAGTGAAAGAGAGAGAAGCAATTTTTATTTAGTTTTTCATGTGGCTTTCGCTGCTCCAACACTTTGTTGGGTACATGGTGCTGGGGTTTGAACTCACATTCTGGTGTATGGTGTATGCCAGGCAAGCACCCGAACCGCTGAGCCACCGATCCAGCCCCCATTCTAAATATTTTTGTAAAAATAAATGAAGTTAAGCCTGTGGCTATTAAATGTATAATATTAACAATTTTTGAAAACTCACTCCTTATTTTTGCTTTTTAGGGGTACACTTAAAAGTGATCGGAGTTTTTAACTCATTTGAACACAACAGTTATAAAACTACACATCGGTTTTTAGCAAATTCTGTGTTGCGGAAAACTAGTGTTTTCCAGGAATGTCATTTCATTTTTTTCTTGTGAAGAAAAGGAATAGTATGTGGTATTGAGGTGTGTTTGGTTGAAATTTTATTATGTCTTTTTTTAAAAAAAAATTTTTTTACAATAATCAGAGTAGATAACCTGAAAAGAAAGATGTTGTCTATCAATGCTAAGCTTACAAGGAAACTGAAACAGAAGTTTACTATTTATTGAATTCCAGATTCAGCAGGAAAAAGCCCGCTGAAGTCAGTGTCTTAGCCAGTCTTTTCTTCTAACACCTCTTAATTTATAAGAAAGTCTTCTTCTTCTTCCTTTTTTTTTTTTAAGAGAGGACAGTGAGAGAGAGAAAGAGAGAGGGAGAGAGAATCTATTTTTATTAAGTTTTTCACATGGCTTTCGTTGCTCTGACACTTAGTTGTATACATGGGTGCTGGGGTTTGAACCCGTGTAACTCGTCAAGCACTGTAACCACTGAGCAACTGCTCCAGCCCCCTAAGAAAGTCTCCTTAACAGAAAATTATAGAAGTAAAAAGCAGATTGAAGTTTTGGAAAAGTATTAGATTTAAAAGAAGCTTAAATTTTGTGTTGATAACTTTTGCTAGTTAAATTTGAAATTATTTAAAACATTATTTTCAAGCTGAATCAAGCAGTGGTCTAGTTCAGGTCCTTTTTGGTAGCTTCGTTTCTTTTTATTTTGATTCAACATAGTCTTACATATTGAAGGGATTCATTGCTACATATTCATACGTGATACGTAATGAGAAGTAGCTTAAACAGGATCCTTGTCCAGGATCTCCCCCCACCCCTTTTTGGTAGCTTCTTAATCATTTAACAAGTGTTTATTAAGCACATGCCTGGTGTTCAACACTGTGCAAAATTTGGGAGAAAAGGATTATTACATGTTTTGCATCATTAACAAGCAAGTTACTGCTTTGCCTTTGCAAACTGGATGTGTTTAAAAATTGCTTGATCTCAAATGTTGTCCAGATGTTAAGACAAGGAAAATTTGATTATTTGAAAACAAAGTGTAGTGTTTGTGAAATTCAATGACAAATCTGTAATGCTGTTTCTCTCAATTTATTTTAGAGTAGTAAAAAATAAATCACATCCTTTCCTAGTTGTTGATTTGTCATCTTGGAGAGTAGATGTTTGGGGATATTTTTTAGTGCTTTTGGTGTGTCATGTGTCAAACTTTTATTCTTACAACATTGAGAGTTGTTATTTTTTTATTATTAACTTTTATTTTATAAACAATACTCATGGCCAAATATTTAAAAGTTCAGAGATATGTAGACTTAAATGCCTGAGTTGTCTTTTTCCTTAAGGTACCAGGAAAACTATATGTTTTTGAAAGTGATTTATAGCTAGTTTGCCAGTTTAATACAAACCCATTTCAAATATGTATGAGGTTGGTAAACATTAGACACAAACAAGAATTTTAATTAAGCATCATTACTAAAAAATAATTAGCTGTTCATTGCATTTAATACTATGAAATCTGGAAATCATATTGATATTTATAGAATATTTCTTAATAATACCATGTAAGCATTCCTGTTTCTTCCTATAAATAATAATGATGAAGGCATCTCAAGAAATCTAAATCTTCTGCATGTACACATTATTGGTCTTGGCATGCGGTTTTCTCTACTTCTTACTCTGACCAGCAGAATGGGCCTTTATTTTCCAAAGCAGAAGGACAGCTGTTATACATCAAGTATTTAACCCATTTCCCTTTTCATTTGTCCTTGCATTATAATGTGCCACTGCGTTCTGAAGGTAAGTCTCTATAGTATACTGTATTAATTTCAATGTTTTTTGGACTGCAATTTCTTCTAACAGTTTCTATATGGTGTTTTGAAGAACCTGATCTTTGTATATACAAAAAAACAAATGATGTAGTAGTAATATTTAAAAATGCTTTTCTTTTTGCAGAAAATACACGTGACAAAGTTAGTATCTACATTACTGGAGAGGAAATATGGTGATTTATATGAGTAAACAGCATGAATGCACAATTTTTGCAAAATTAAATTTTGCAAAGTTAAATTTTGCAAAAGAACTATAATTTAAAATAACCACATATATTGTTTTCAATAAGTTTGATTTGCATTGCTATGTTGTGGTGAATTGCTTTATAATGATAGTTGTGTTTAAGTTACATCTATCAATATATGTGGGGTTTGCTGTGTAATGGTTGAAAAGAGGCAGTGCTTGTGGAAATGTGATTTATAGCAATCAAAATAGAAAACAAAGAAAAATATAGAAGAGAAAACATAAATATTTATATCAGTAACAAACAGCATATATAAAAAACTGAATTAATATGAAAAGTCAGTGTTTCCTAGGTTAAATTCTCTAAGAACCTTTCTGATTTTTCTAGTTTTACTTCAGCTGATGTTGCTAGAAGATGTAGATCTCTCTATATGCAGTAGTATGTGTAGATGATAGGCAGTCCATATACTATTGAAACCAGTTAAGAGAGATAATTAGCAGTTTATTAAATATCACAGTGCATTGATATAGGCATTGGGAATCACTATGGTATACTTTTGAAACCTTGTTTTTATGTTCTGTTTATATTGACATTAAACTAGCTAGTAGTTAACTAACTTTAAAATTAGAGAAAAATCACATCAGATAAAAACTTAAAACAATTTTGCACTAATTAAGTTAGGATTATTCTGAGCATGTTTTAAAATTTCTTTATCCACATTTAATGTAAATTGGAAATATAGGATATCTAACTTCGGACATGCCCAAGAGAATTAACTATTGAGTTTAGATCAATGACTTTCTGATTGGCTGTGGTCTCACTGATTGTATATTTTCATGTTTTTTAAGTATATAGGAATATTGCACACCAGTATGTTAGTAAACATTTTTTCCTCCAACCCTGATTTAGTGTCTTTATTTTTTTTTTAAGAGAAAGAGAGGGTGAGAGTGAGAGAGGAGGAGATAATTAACTTTATTTTTTCATCTGGATTTTGTTTCTTTAACAATTAGTTGTTTAAGTGGTGCTGGGTGGGATTTGAACCCAAGTCCTCACCCATGCCAGGCAAGCGCTCCAATCGCTGAGCTACTGCTCCAGCCCTGATTTATTGTCTTTTTAAAGTTAACACCTTAAAAGAAAAAAAAAAAAAACAGAGAGAGGGATAGTGAGAGAGAGCGAGACAGAGAGACAGAGTGGGAGGGAGAGACAAGCAATTTTTATTTAGTTTTTCATTTGGCTTTTGTTGCTCTGACACTTCATTGTGTATGTGATGCTGGGGTACGAACCTGCATCCTTATGCATGTGAGGCAACTACTGTAACTGCTGCTGCCCCTAAAGTTAACTTCTTATACACAACAATTTTGGGTAATTCCTGAATCCTACTATAACAAACAATTTGATTTGAAAAGGTAAAAATGGGACTTGAAAAAATAAATTTAAGCATATAGATTAAATATAATTTTTAAGAATTCAAGATCCAGATTCATTAAATTGTTAGGTATTATTGTGCATTGTATTTTAGGTAGTCAATGCATTGTGCTGTGCTTCTGAATACATTGTGTGATGTAATTCTCGTGTAAACTGAATCTTGAGAAGGCACATAATTTTCTCAGGTCATGCATTTTGTAAGTGATACACTGCGATTCGAGCTTAGGTATTTAAAAGCTAGATTTTGAGGTACCTTCCACTATATCACCTGCCTGTGACTTAAGTTTATTTTTGTTACTTTGAGTTAGATTTTTTTTTTTTTTTGGGCACAAGTAATGTAATCCAGAGATGCTCAACCACTGAGCCACATCTCTGCCCTTTTTATTATTTTATTTTGAGACAAGGTCTGGCAGAGTTACTCAAGGACTGAATAAGTTGCTGAGACTTGCTTTGAACTTGCGATCCTCTTGCCTCAGCTTCCTGAGCTGCTTGGATTACAGACATGTGCCACCATGCCTGGCTAGTATTTGTTTTTAATGACTACAGAGTTGAAGCAGAAGCTTCAAGAGTGAATTGATGTGTATAAACTACTTTCATTTGAAAGTACCATTTTTGAGTTGTACAGGGATCTCTGCCAACAACATATCAGTGTCTGTAGTTTTCAAAGTACCTTCAAATATTTTAACGTGAGCCCTAACAAGAAGTCTGAAGGACAGAAAAATTGTAGTTCATTTCACAATTGAGGGACATATGTTTCTGTGGATTGAGCTTTGCCCAGGGATCAGGGAAGTGGACAATACAGTTAGGGCCAGGTCATCTGGCCATTGTGGTTATGTATTTGGGTTTAGATCAACTTCTTTTTGATTGGCTATCAGTCTGTGCACTGGTTTGTACCATGGGCTATCTTATTTGAGTACATTTTTTTTAATATGAAAATACTTGTTTGACATATTCAAGTTGGCATCTTTGGGTTAAAATCAGTCCACCCTTCATTTGATGCCCTTTTCCCATACCACAGAACACCTCCTGCTGCAACTTAATGTTAACAGAAAGCATTTTCCCTCAACTTTAAAGTGCTTAAATATATATTTGAAACAATCTCTGTTCAGAGACATTATTTTGCAAAATTATTTTCATGGTATTTAAAATGGCAAGGAAAAAAAGAGAATGCTTTATTTTGTGATTAGAGAAGAATAAAGTTGATCTGTTAAGATCAACTTATTCCTGTGTCCTGTCCTCATTGAATGGAACTCAGACCTGTGCTTTTATGAAACTGACTTTAATGTGGAAATATAGCAACACAGACATAGCTTAACATTAAAGCTAATTGAAGTTTTTCTTACTATATTTATAATGAATTTTTTTATTCTGACGAAATTACATGATCAAATAACATTACAGCATATTCTTTGAGAAACAATATAAAGTATAAACAAAGTTTATACTTTGTTCTCTATCCATAATGGAATGTGAATGTATTTGTTTTTAACAGTTGTATTCTTATTAAGCTATACAAATGAATTGTTTTGACATTCTTTCTCTCCAGCTATTATTAACTAATTTCCTTCAGCTTATCAAACCAGATACACTTTTCTGGGGCAGTTTTGTCATGGATAATATATAACAGTGGAATTCCCACACCAGTTGTAAAGTTACTGGGACTTACTTATGATTGAGGATGGTGAGAATGAGACAGGGACAAGTACGAAAATTGAAAGAAAGCCCATTTTTCATGATCCTACATTTTCATCGGATACTTTACATTTAAGAAAAAAATGTTTTACATTCTCTGACTCTGTATGATCAGGACAGTGTGTGAAGAGATTACATTGGCTGTTACTATTATACTTCTCTGATGTCAGACTGGAAGACTTTTCTCTTTTCTAATTTTAAAAGTGATTATAAGCTGAACTATTTCTACATGTTATATAGAATTATTTTATTCTCTGCCTTTTGTTAGGAACACAGTAAGAATTTAAACTCATATTAAAAGAAATTTTATAAAAACCTGAACATTTTTTATAGTGGATCTTCTTGGTATTCAGTCATCTGAGACTTGAGCTAGCAGTAATATATGCAATGATTTTTAGTGTTTAGGGAATAAAAAACAGGTACAACTGTTGTCCTAGTAATCATGTGAAAGAATTTCGACTAACATTTGTGCATTTTTGTTTGTCTACATTTGCATGATTATTTTGAAGCATGGTATTTATTAGTAACATCTTCACTTAAATTCATTGCTTTGGATTTTGCTTTTTCATTTTTTCTCTTAATCTTTTGTATTTTTTTCTTCATCTTTGTTTATGTTCATTCATCCTGGGAACATCAATTTCTTCTTTATCACATCTTTCTTGTGTGTATTATTCCTTCTTCAGTAATCCTGGCACTGTGTAAGTACTTGACTAATGGCTCATTTCATCATTGTGTCTCTTTAACTTTTCATTTTGCTCTCAGCTTAACACCACCAGCAAATATTGTTAATATAATCTCATTACAAGAATTCTCAAAAATGTTAAGGAGGATAAAAAACATGGCTTTCATTCCAGAGAACTTCATATGAATGAGTGGGTATGTTTGGAACACCCACAGTTCTGCAATGGAAAAACCTAGTACACTAACATCAGGGGGATGAATAATTGTTATGGAAAGTATACCCTGGAGTTAATGATGTAGTTTGAGCATCCCTTCTTTAGATTTTTTTTTTTAAATTTGAATGAACTTGCTAATTTTAAATGTCCAAATTTTGAAATTAATTACTTGCTCTTGAGAGTTGTTTGTTTTTTTAAAAAATAAAATCATTAAAATTATTCTCTTCCATAATTGTAGTCATGGGAGTCAGAGTCTCAGAACCAGAAAGCACTAAGTAAATGTTTAGAAACTTCATATCACTTAATGAGACTTTAAGCCATGGTAAATGACAGACTTTAAGGTATACTATGCTTTTTGCAAGTGTGTCAGGACTAATTACTACTTAAATGCTGTCATTTTAATATTATTAGCATCTTAGGTTGACAACTTTGTTTTGTATTTTTATAGACAAAACCTTTTACAGAAGATATAATAAAATGGTCTTATACTTGAAATTGGCACCATTTAAGAGTAAACTTTACTTACTAATTGTAGAGCGGTTTAGAATATATTCAGAAACTGAATATAAACTTTTTAAAGTACTTACATAAAATAAAGAGCTGTTTTATATGTGTCCCAGGCAGTGTGTTTATGAATTAATCTGTTTCCTAGTTTTTAAAAAAAATTGACCATTTTTAAAAGCACTAGATTTTGTTAAATATTAGTAAAGGTCTTATATATACTTTATTTCAGGGATAATTATTACCATAAATTATAATCTGTCTTTCCATTTTTGTGTATAAATGTCATTGATTCTGTTCTTTTTTATATGCCAGTGACTCATAGTCTGAAAAAACACTTTGTGATTGTTTTTCCGGTCATCGTAAAAGAACATATGATGACCATCACTGTGGGCTAGGAACTGTAGAAAGCATTTCATGAAAATTATCTATCTTATTTATTTCTCCAAATAACCTTTAAGATGCAATTCCCATGTTTCACATAGGAATACCAGGAAGTGAAATGACTTGCAGAAAACATAGAGTGGAGGATTTAGTTCTTGCCACTTGATCTGACTCCAAAGCCAGTGTTACTGACTAATTCTATCACATTCTTCATGTGGGAAACACTCGAGCATGCTCAGACACTTTTGATAGTGAACTGTTATGAAATGACAACAGCTACACAACTGACCTGCCGATAGCACTGTAATCCAGAAATGAGTTAAACCTGGCAGGTCTTGCCACCCACTTCTCGCCACACTGGGAACACTTTCTCTATGCAGATCTGTGATCAAAGTCTGCTAAGCAAGACTCATGTTACTGAAATTTTAAATTCATAGCCTCCAACAGTTTACTTGTATCCTATTTTGAGGAGAGAAAAACAAGGAATATTTACCATCTTCAAAAGATCTTAAAAGTATTCAATAATGTACATTGTAAATTCTTAATATTTATACTATGTAGATAGAAAGCTGAACATTTTTAGTAAAACCAGAGTTTTTGAGCTCTGTAGTTTACATCTTTTTAAAATATTACATTGAATCCTCATAACACTACTTTATATGTAATTTTATTGCTTTATCAATGAAAAACACTGTTCAGTGAAATTGATTTGTCTAAAATCACACACATCTGAATAGTGATAAAACCAAGATTTCAATCCTTTTCTTTTGAAAAATATCTCAGTGATTTCTAATATCCCACAGATTATCTTCAATGTGCTGATCCTGCACAAAAGTTTTATTTAGCATAAGGAGATCTGTGCACGTAAGTGAGAAAACTGTAGAGATTATAACAGTTCTGACCCTTTTCAAAATTGTATTTGAATTGCTAATTGAATGATACATGTAATTTGTAATTGTTTGATTTTGACTACTATAGACTTTTCATCTTCTAGTTTCCTTTTTTCCTTATTTTTTTCCTTTCCTTTTCTTCATGTTGGAAATCTTCCTTCTGCTGCCTTCTTCTGTCAATTAAAAGGAAAACCCCACCTAAACGGTAATGTTTTTGTTGAATACATTCTTATAGTATTACTTTATCTGAACCTTTTAAGTATATGGGTTTTTTTTTATTTTTTACTAATTAAAGAAAAGCTAAGCCTGTTGTAGAAAGGTACTTTTAAAAAAATCATGGCTGAGACAATACTATATGCAAGCAAACTCTGTAAAAGGAACATTGAGGATTAAATGTTTGAATTATAAATAATTCATTAGAAGATATTTTATCCTCTTATAATTGAATGTTTTTAATTCTTTCTTCTTCTTTTCCCTAGCCCACCAAGAAAACACATTGTGGAGCGCAATACAGAGTTTTATCATATACCCACTCACAGTGATGCCAGCAAGAAAAGACTGATTGAGGATACCGAAGACTGGCGTCCAAGGACTGGAACAACTCAGTCTCGCTCTTTCCGAATCCTTGCCCAGATCACTGGGACTGAACATTGTAAGTGAACTTCTAGGGATCCTAATGGATGAATATTCTGTGCCCTAGAGAGTAGTACTTAGCCTTAATGAATAAGCTGTTGGAAAACAACTCTGGGACACTGCACTTTTAAGATAGGCTACACATAATAGAGGTACTGTAAATGAGATGTAAGTGTGGAAGAGTCACATTGAGAAGAGGAGGAATAGTCACTATAGTTACAACCAATGCACATGGTGTGGAATTTTACTTAGTGAGTCTATGAAACTTGAATGTTTGGTACTGATTGACACAGGAATTATTTAAGTGATTTTGAAGTTAAAAAAGCAAACTAATACTGTATATTATTATATTTCAGTGAAAGAATCTGAAACTGAGAATACAAAGAAAGCAAAGTAAGTTCTTTATCTTTTTGTAAATTGAATGCATTTCTTTCGTGAATGGTCTCGATTTGGTTTTTCAGATTTTCAAGTGTAATGGTATGGCATTTTGTCTTTGCAAATAGAAGTGTGATCCAAATGTACAACTTAACAGATTTTCAAACTACTACATATGTTGTCTGGATTTTGTGTAAGGTGTATCTTATTTAGTACTGAACTAAGAAGTGGGCTGAAGGGTGTACTTGAGAGTGCTTTGCTAACAGTGCATATGTCTGAGTGAGTTCATGTGTTGTCTTGCAGTCACTTTATTTTGGGCATAAAAGTTGATGTTTCCAGGAGGGCTCTGTAGATTAATTTCCGTATTTCTAAAAATGTTCTATCTTTAAATTCTTTGCTATTTAACAAAACAGCTATATGAAATTAAGCTTTTACAAGGCATGTTTTCTGCATGATGGAATTAGTGTAGTATTTTCCTTTCTCCTTTTTTATGACTCTTCTATCACTCTTTTTTCCTCTTATTTCCACAGGGAAAAGATACCCCTTCACGTCTTTAGTCCCAAATACACAAAATTACGTGACTGGCACCATGAAGTTTCAGCACGTGCTCTTAACGTACAGTGATTTATAAGCCTTGCCCCCCAAGCAGCCAGAACATACCTTTCATTCACATTTTCTTTTCCAACTTGATAACAAAATCTGTATTAAATTTGCCTTATGTAAAAAAGAACCTTTCCTATACTTTCCTAACAATTTCCTGTTGTCATGAAAATGAGGAAGATGAACATGTTTTGTGCTAGTTGATAGCTTACAAATATAAAACCAGACAAAGAAAATGAAGGAACTTGATCTATTTGGAGGATTTGTATCTGCTTCCATTGTTACTATGGTAGTAACCTTTGAAAAATAATTATATTCATAAATTGGGTTTGTTTGGTTGGTTGAAGCAGAGGCACATGAACAGATCACATCCTTGTCTAATTTGGAAAATACTTCCTTTAAAATGTGATTACTTTTCCTGACATTACTTTTAAGTTTATTATTATGAAATGGTCAAAGTTGATTGTAAATTATTCTAAGTACACAAATATGAGGACACAAGATTAAACAGAGGACTTTGTTTGATATGAGTCCATTGTAGATTTAGGTATCTTTTAAAGCAGGTTTAAAGCAGGTACTCTATAAGATGACTGTGTGAAGAAGAGGCAGCCAAGACTTGGCTCCTAAAAAATGGAAAGAAGAGAATTCTGCCCCTGTTTGCAATGGGGAAATATAGTGTTGTTTTGGTTTGGTTAGATTCAAAATCCTGTTTTCTACCAAAGAAAATATATCTAAGCTGGTGGATGTTTTTATTGTTAGCAAATTTTTAGGTATTAACTATTAAAATATAGGAAGATAGATTTGCTTCATTTTTAAATCAGAGGGAAATAACAAAATAAATTGCAATATGAATGATTCTGAGATACAAAAGAAATATTTTACTTAGTATTGTAAACTACTGTGTGTTGCTGCTATCCCTAGGAAGCAATGTTTTGGGCAATATATAGAAAATCTGACCAGAAATGCTTTCTGCTTTGTAATATAATGTATTATATAGGAGCTCTAAATGAAGTAATAAATATGTTTGAAGTTTGGAACAGTATTGTAATAAAGTTGCCTTTGACTTAGCTTTGTACTTGTTCTGTTTCCTTGAGGCTAGTAACCTTGCTGTCCAGGACTTGTTACAGTATCACATGGGTAAAATCATTAATTATCTTGACATTTCATTTGGAAAACTTTTTAAAAATTTTTATGTTACTAAAATATGAGTGTAAAACATGGCAAAGGCCTGTGTTTGTTTTCTCCTGAATTATTACATTACCTAACATAACATCCTACGTGAATAACATGTAAGATCACTTAGACTATGACTGATTACTGGGACTTCTTGCCTGCTTTCTAGGATCCAGGAGTTCTACACTTGAATGATACCGTAGACTAGGAAAACCACCTGATAACTTGGAAAAACTAGCATTAATTTCAGTTAGTAATTATTTACTACTTAAAATTTGGCCTGCTAATTGTTTTAAAAAAGTAATTCTAGCATTTGCCAATGCTCATTTCCACTATACATCAGAATGTAAGATGTCTTACTTTTATTGTGTCAGTTCTTCTTCAGACAATAAGGGGTTTTGCCCACATGGGATGACATCAGTTCCAGTTCTTACTGTGTCTTTGGCCTCTATAAGAAAATCTACTCTATAATAACTCTATAATACTATAATAATACTATAATAACTCTAAATAGCTCTAAAATCTACCTCTATAAGAAAATCTACCAGGCTTCCTTGTACCTAATAATTCTTTCTTGATCTTAAAAAAAATGTTTGAAAGAAGATTGAATTAAAGTCACATAAAAATAAATGATGTGGGAGAGTTAACGTGGGATTTCCCACCAAGTTTCTAAAATAACTACAGAGTTGCTAGAACTACTAGAAGGAACTTTATGTAAATAAAAATTTCCTCATACAGACAAGAGAACATTTATAAAACTTTGTAACTTGAAATCGGTGCTATTGAAAATAAGAATTTAATACTATGCCTAATTAAAATAAAGCCTTTAATGTATCATCACAATAGCAGATTTAGATTAATGAAACGGTCCATATTTGAGTAGAAGGATAAATGTTCAGCCAGGATCATAAAGGACATTCCATTTGACCCTGTCAGAAGTTAAATTCCTGAGCTCAATGAATCTTCTGGGACATCTTATATTTCTGGCTTAAAAGCTAGCCAAAAATTATAAAAGCTTCTTACAAAAATGTTATTGTAAGTCTAGAGGCCTAATTTATGACTTGTTTTTGTTTGTCTCTCTTACACAGACTTTATCGTAGTCTTTTTTAAAATGTGAAGCTGGGAAGTTGCTGTTAAGAATTTTGAACATTTTTTCCTTATGGTGTTTTACCAGTCAGAGAATAGAATGTGTCTTTTTGTCACCTCAAAAAAAATATGGGGTTGTTTTTTTTCTGGAAACAGAAAAAAAAATTTTATACATCATTATGCCATTTAGCAAGGCTCACATATTTAAACATCTTATAGCTTGTTTAATAAAAGTTATAATATTAGGATACAAATTAGGAGTCCTATCTACCCTTCAATATTTTTCAAAAAATACAAAATGACTTGGTTTTCCCCCCAAATAACTTTATAATTATTGTCTTTCTGATGTGTATTTAAAATCATATGAATCAAAATATTCTTTTGCTGACTATTCATTCTTCCAAGTGAGTAATCACTAAATATCTAAATGCCAGGCACTAATCTGTGCACTACTGATACAGTAGTTAATAGCAGATCAGTGTATAAACAAGGTGATCAGAGGCAGTTTTGTTAGTAAGATAATAAAATAGGATAATATGGAAGAAATTTGACTTAGGCAGGGCAGGATTACTTTAGATTATGTGGAGGTCCAAGGAGATGACCATAATGCTGACACTTCGGAGAGGAGAAGTCATCTGCCTGATGATTTGAGGACCGTGTTCAAGGCTGAGGAGACAGTGCAGAAAGGTGTGTGGCAAGTCCCTATATCAAAGCCAGTTTGGCTGAAACATTCAGAAAGGAAGCACAATATCAACACATAGTTCTTAAGAATATGGGCAAATAACTTATTCCCATTACTATCACAGCCTTTCAAGTGGGAAATTATCCTCTCACTACGTTCAAGTAGAATTAGAAAATGAAGAGCCAAGGAGGTTTGTCAGCTTGATGAATGAATTGGACACCTAGTTAGCTCCAGCCCTGATTTCTATCAATTTAATGTTGTTTTTTTCCAGTGAAGACCTAAAAAGGGAAGCCATAAAGGTACTACATGTGTGTAACATTAGAAGGGAAGAGAAACAGTGTCCTGTAGAATATGCATAAAGCCACACAAAACTTTGACGTCTGAACTTTTGATATCTCATGTACTCTTCATAATTTAGTGATGAATTTTACATTTTAGTCTTCTCTATCAAAACCTAGCTAGAATTGTTTAGACTCATTGTTTTTTTTCTCCCAATCAAGAAAATTCCTTAAGCCACTTAAATATTTCCTTGATCATTCTTTCCAAAATAGACTCTATAGCTATTTTGTTGTTGTTAGAAATAGTGAGAAACAGGGAATGATCAGTAATTCTGGATGTTAGACTCAAATTTGTGACCTGATTACCTTCTGCTCCTGAGTTTCCATGTCTTTAAAATGCAAAGTTAAACTCTGCAGTAGATCCTGTGCCTTCCTCCTTACCCACTGCACCAATCTCTCAGCTGCCCACGTCAGGGAACTCATTGGCCTTAGGTGCCGGAAGAGCCTTGCCATTTCCACCAATTAGAGATGGCTTGGGAGGGCTGTGTACAGCAGCTCTGTCACAAGATACACAGGCTGGGTGGTTTAAACAGTAGAAATTAATTTTCTTCATAGTTCTGGAAGTTGGCAGTCCCAGATCAAGAGCTGTTGTAGGGTCAGGTAAGTCTGTCCTAAGTTCTAAATGATAACTCATTTTCTGCCTATTCCTGATGCTTGGCCCCTGTTCACAGCTCTTGATCATAGAAGTACTTCTTCATGAACACCCTCCATGCCAAACTCTGAAGTCTGCATTTTGAAGAACCTTTTCTGCTCCAGAATCATAATCCTCTGGACCCCAATTTGGTTCCTTTTGATTCACCTTATTTCTCATCATTTCCTCTATCTTTGCCACTTCTCATCCCTTCTTTTAAATTACTTCATTTAGGGGAATCTATAAAAGAAAAGATCTGTTAAGGATACATGGGAGTCAGAAGGAAGATAACATTTACTTTTTTTTTTTTTTTTTTGCCTCAAGTAGAGTGTGGTTTTGTAGCTTCAGAGTCCACCCATGTAAGAGTACTGAGTAGGTAAAGGTATTTAGAAGTCACTTATAGTCAGGCTGTATCAACGAAGTAAGGAAATGAAAACTTCAAAACGGAGCTGAGAATTAACTGAATAAATGTAATGAACACTTAAAATAAGAAAGCATTGCTTAAAATATTATAATTTGCATGTTAAGATTTTCCAGCGGAGCATTTTAGAATCATACACATTTGTTCTTTAATCATTCACTTAATTTTTATTTGAACAATCTGCTGTTCTCTGATTTTGCATTCTTACAATTTACCTCCAGTTTTCTTCTGGGGTGGGGGTGGAATTGCTGCTGAATACCCTTTGGAAATGTTTTGGTAATATGCAGAGATAGCACAAAGTCAGGAGGTGCTGGTCAAGGGTGAACTATACTAAATGACTTCTAACGCACTGAATAGTCCTCAGAACAAGAAATCATCTAGCTCCAAACCAGTGTTGTACTACTAAGAATGACTGGGCTGGGTGCCAGTGCCTTCTCTCCCAAGGTTTTCTTATCCTTCTCACAACTCTAGCCACACATGCTCCAGCTACCATGCACCCTCTCCACCTCTACCTCCCCACAGGGCAAGTCATCTTTTCACTGAATGTGCTACACAGTTTTACCTCTCTTTTGATACCTCCTTTTTCAATTTGTATTATGGATATTTGTCTACATGTCTGAACTTTCCAACTAGAGTATGAGTCTGTCGAACACAAGCCTTCATTTTATATAAATTGGAAGAAATGATAAGCATTGTATTTCTTCCTGGATGTAACTGTAAGTAAAGACATAGACATACAATGAAATGTTTTATCTTGAAGGTAAGTTTTAGGATTACTTGATTCATCTCTGTCAATCTACTTCTTAAATTAGAAATACACTGTGTAATTTAGCTCTATCGCAAGATATAGACTGAGTGGTTTAAACAATAGAAATTAATTTTTCTCATAGTTCTGGAAGCTAGAAGTCCCAGATCAAGGTACTAGCAGGGTTGGTTTGTAGTGAAGCCTCTCCTCCTGGTTTTCAGATGGCCATTTTCTCACTGTGTGCCCACGAGTTCACAAGAAAGGATAGTATAAAACAGGGGGCAGGTATGGATAGTTAGGAATCTTAACTCTCTTCTCTCTTTCTCTTCTAAGGACACAGTCATACTGAATTCAGGTCCCACCATTATGATCTCATTTAACTAAACATAATTACTACTTCAAGGGACTGATATCCAAAATTATTCATACTGAGGATTAAATGAATGGGGGGATTGCACAATTCTGTCCTTAACATATACTGCCTTTCTGTACTTAATCTGATTTGACAAGCATTAAAGAAAGAGTTATTCTTAAGTATAACTGCTGCCTTGGACCCAATTGAAAGCATTGTTGTTAGCTTTCTTGTGGTACCTTTCCATTTTGAATGATAGGTGTTTGTCCGCATGTCCTATGTCCCCAACTAGAGTATAACTCCTTTGAATGCAAGCATTTTTAGTATCCCCTAGCCATGTTTGGTATTAACAGTTACTATTTGTATATAATTGCCTATTTATTCAGTTCTCTGGTTGTTGAATTCTAAGAAAATTAGTTACAGCATGGTATACAACATTCTAATTCCATCCTCAACATAGTGTCAATTTTCATTAAAATGTCAAGATATTAATTTTTCTGTTGAAACATTAAACCATACTCAAGTTGCTTGAAACAAGAATTATTATGCTTTAGGTAACTAGATTGGCAAAAGTTGACACTTTTCCCCTAGAATTATCTGTTTATTAAATAGCTCTATAAAATGAGCATTTGTTTCTTAATTCCCCTTCTTTGGGCTTTTGGAGTGTTTTATCGTGAATAACGTAGTGAAATCTGAGAGGATAAAATAACTAAGAAACAGAAATATGAGATGTTTAGTTAATGCTCTAATTGGAAAAAGTAGCACAAATAACTTTGTCATTACTAAGCAAATGTTGAAGTTAAGAATCTATTCTACAACAAAAAAGAAGCACCAGGGCTATGGGAGGATGCACTCACTCGTAGAGCACATGACTGTCATGTGTGAGGCCCTGGGTTCAATCCTTGGTACTACAAATATAATAAATAAGGCAAGAGCCATTGTATTATTAACATGTGGGCTGGAGCCATGGCTCGGCAGTTGCAGCACTTGCCCAGTATGCGCAAGTACACAGGTTCAAACCCCAGCACCCACTACGCAACTAAGTATCAGAGCTATGAAAAGCCATGTGAAATATTCAATAAAAATTGATTCTGTCTTTCTCACTCTCTCACTGTCCTTCTTTCTTAAAAAAAAAGAATATAAGTAGTAATAGTGATTAGAATCCTCTTAGAGCAGAGACATATGGGAGGCCATAGAAAATTTCACTTAATAATAATTATCTTAATGGGCTAGAGCAGTGGCTTGGCAGTTAAGGCGCTTTCCCGGCATGTGCAAGTACATTGGTTCAGACCCCAGCATCCACATACACAACTAAGTGTCAGAGCAACATGAAAGCCATGTGAAAAACTCAATAAAAATTGATTCTCTTTGTCTCTCTCTCTCCTCTCACTGTCTTTCTCTCTTTAAAAAAAAAAATAATGTATACACCTAAAACATATCATTTTGTGAAACATAGTATTATTAATTTGAAATTAAAGAATGATTTTCCTCAGTCTCACCATTTTTTCAGTTTCTATTACATGGAGGTATTAATATCTAATATGCAGTGTAAATTTTAAATATTTAAATGGTCTGTATAAAATATAGAGTAGCCTTTTAGTTTAGCAATACATTATCTAAAATTGTTATGGTCAGAACATACTGTTATCCTTGCCAAGGAATGGTGGATTCTAATTTTTCATTATAGTTAAGAATAATAAGTATTATAGTTAAGAATAATAATATATGATGTGGCTTCCCAGTCTTCAAAGAATTAAAATACTTACCAAGGAAAGACTGACTGCTTTTTCCTTTGGTGTAAAAAAAAAAAAAATTTCAAACTCAGCCACCAGTTACACTGTACAAAACTCAAAGAGTTATGAGAGGGCAATTTACTCTTATAGGCAGCTCTGTAGCACTAAATAATGTGCATAGGATTTCTAACTAATGGGCATCAGAATGGGCTCTTAGCACTGGAAGAATAGATCGTCAGTTACTTCTTGAGCAGAAATCTGTCACCTTAGGGTATTCATTGACAATTTAGAAAGGAAGCACTACATAAATATTTCAAAGTGTCCTTTTTTTTTTTTTTAGAGAGAAGGACTGAGAGAGAGGGAGAGAGAGAGGGAATCAATTTTTATGAGTTTTTCACATGCCTTTTGTTGCTTCAACACTTAGTTGTGTACGTGGGGGTGCTGGGGTTTGAACTCATGTGCTTGCTCATGCTGGTTAAGCGCCTTAACCCCCAAGCCACCGCTCCAGCCCTCAAAGTGTACTCTTTTATGAGGTTTTTAAAATTTATATTTGTTCACAGATATTCACATGACCCTTTTATCTCTCTTTAGAGATAAATGGAGAAACACAATTTGCTGACTGATCCCATGCCTCAATTATTATGTTTCACAAACATACTAGTCACTTGTTCAGTATCCTTAAGACACATGCCAGTTGCATAGTTATTACCCCAAGCTACTATTCTTCTTGTGCTATACAGTGAAGGCAGGAATCATTCCCTGATCTGATATTTGCACATATTTTCATGAGATCAGAATTAACAGTCACACTTGCCTCTAAAAGACATAACGCTAACACCTCCACAGCATAGTCAGATTTTTAAAAGTAATAGCCACCTAGAATATCTTAGCTGATATCATTGTACAAAATATGTTGGCAAGTAATATTTGTCAGTTTCAAAATATGGAATATTTGTACTTGATCTACCTTCATTTTCTGCTGGTGGATTATACTATTTTATGGATTGGTGACTGCAATAAAACATCGCCATCTGTTGAACATAAGTAATTATTACACTTCAGTTCCTTATGAGACTAGTATTTTCAGGTTATTAAGGCTAGAAACGTAATTCCTAACTACTGTGTGCATTTTCACATGCAAATAAATTATTTAATTCTGGAAATGTTTGTGTATTTTACTAACTTAAGCTTGGATTATCACCATGTATTAAGATCTTCTGTTTATAAAAATCAGTGTTTGCAATATGCAGTATTGACTTTCAGTAGTCCGTAATATATAGCAAGTTCTTTAGAAGCAAAATTTTATTTGACCAGTAACCCTTCTGTTATGATGCTGTTTGGTTTAATTCTTTCTATTTTCATCTTTAGAGAGATAAATTACTCAGTAAAGTTGTTATGTTAAACTAAGCCAGAAAATAAAAGGAACTTATCTGTACTAAAACTCAATATTAAAGTTGACTCTTACAGTATAATTTTTTAACTATAAAAAGTCACAATTTGAAAAGAATTAAGAGCATTGATAATGGTAATCTTTACCAGGTGGGACCCTTAATTTTCTTTTTCTGCTATTCAGTTTTACCTATTTTAACCACATTGAAGATTTCAGAAGACCAAGTTCTACTTTTATGTGACATGTGGTTTATTTATTATGATGGTATAGTTATATAAAAGAAATTGAACTACTATATTACTTCATATAATATATGGCAGATTAGAATATTTAAAGATCTTAATTTTCTTCTTCATTAAAGAACTCTGTCTTCAAAGTAAATATATCTTTGTTGGTCATGGTAGCTACATGCCTATAATCCCAGCAACTTGCGGGTAGAGGCAAAAGAATCACAAGTTGGAGACCAGACCCTAAGCAACTTAGTGAGAGACCCTGTCTCAAATAATAAAAAGGGCTGGGGATATAGTTCAGTGATAAAGCAACTTTGGGTTCAATGTCCAGTACCCCCTCCAAAAAAAAAAGTGTATTTATCTTAAATTCAATCTTATTTATCCATGTATTCTCTTTTACATTTCTCTGTTTTAGTATCTATCAAAAGTTATTTGTTGAGTACTATTTCCATGTATAATGTTGTATCAGATGTTCTTCTCATTGATCCACCTACTTAATGACTTTGGAAGAGACTGAATTCACTTCTTGAAACAGGGTATGTTAGAGCTAGGATAATACTGGGGAATTTTGAGTCTGTGTTACTTTTTTGTCTTTTCACACACTTTATTCTTTATGTCAATAATCTAATAATTCAAAATAAAAATAATTTGAGTATGAATTTCTTAAAGATTTGAATGGCTTCAGGAAGCTGTATATCATAATTTATTAGATGGTGTTTTTGAGGTTTTATTACAAAGATGCAAGATTTTTTTTGAAACAAGATTTAATTTTCACTATAGTTTTACATATTGAAGGGATTTGTTATTACACTTTCATACAAGGTACTACACTTTTAAACAAACTTGGTGGATTGAGACTTATTCCTAGAATACATCAATGGATTTTTGTTAAAATAAACGAAGCTCCTACCAGGGTTGTTGGAGCAGCACAACATGATATTAAGAAACTGTATATCCACCACAAAAAGAAAAATTCTTCAAATGTGAAAGGTAAAACAACCAAGGCAACATTAATTCAAGAATAAAATGGCGAAAAATAGCAATGATGTGTGAATGGTGATGGTGAAATCAGTGCTTGTTGTTAAAAGACACAAACAATCAAAATAACCAAACTCAAGAGGCATATACTGAGAAAGTTTTGGTCGATTTGCATCCTGGGGGGAATTGATACCTAGATGTAAAGTGATTCTAAATGTTTTTCTCTAGTCTTTTTTTCAAGATTTACAGCCCAGAATACTTGGAGAATTTACAGATAATGTTTGCCAGGTAACACTCTAGGGGTTTTGTTTTTGTTTTGCTTTGTTTTTCATTTTAATCCTGAAGAATGAGAAAGAAAATAGAATACAAAGAGGCTGATATAGTACTGCTTTTAAAAAAAAAAACCAGGTTAACTTCTAAACCATAAACTAGTTTGAACTTGAGGTACTTGAAAAAAATAAAAATCTAGAAGCCTTTCTTAAAAGCATGGCTAGTGAGTGCTGAGAAAAGGTGGGCAGAATTGCCAAGACCCAGAATAAGTTCCCAAGAGGCAGATCACATTCAAGTTAACATATTTAACATATTTTGGTTGATTGAGAGAAATGTTATTTTTAACAGGTAATCAAAAAAGGTTCTTAAGATCTTTGTGAGGTTAATGAAATGAGGCCAATGATTATCAAGCTTGTAGAGTCAAAGGCGTTTAAACAAAGGGTGTTGTTTAGAGGATCAGTTAGTAACTTGGATGAACATTTCTTTTTTTTTAAGAGAGAGGGACAGTGAGAGAGACAGAGAAAGGGAGAAACAACTTTATTGAGTTTTTCACATGGCCTTAGTTGCTCCAACACTTAGTTGTGTACGTGGTGCTGGGGTTTGAACCCAGATCCTAGTGCTTGCCAGGCAAGCACGGAAACTGCTGAGCCAACCCTCCAGCCCCTTGGATGAACACCTTGATAACCTGCTGCCTAAATTTGCAGGATGAAGCAGGAAAATATAACATATGTGTACTACTACCAGATCATCCTTCAAAAATATCTTGGAAGTTTAGGAAAATGAACCAAATTTAGTAAAAAAAAAAATGAAATTTAGTATAATTATGTATAATTTGGCTCAAAACATTTTGCTCATCTGTGATAACTGGGGAAGGGAAGGGAAGGTTAGGAGAACCTTTTTAAAAAAAAAAGAAGTGTGGATTTTAGAAGAAAATAAAAGAATAAGAGTTACAATGCCGAATGGCTTATAAAGGTATAAAGCAAGTAATACTTCTATTCTACCGTAGTACATTCCACTTGATATACCACATTCATTTGATTTTATTCTCTGATCTCTGACAGTTTTGTAGACAATCCCAAGGAAATCAGAGCAAAATTATGGGGAAAGTTAAGCTGTTTTTTGAGTCAGAGACATTTATGTCAATAATTAATATTAGCTGATGTTGTGGGGGATTGCTTAACCTATCCCAATGGTCATCTTCTTCCCCAAACATTCTCCCTTAGTCTCAGACCTCATAGGTTAGCAGTAGTTCCTGCTCGCGTTTAGTTCAATTGGCCCTTTTGTATCTGTGAGTATCTCATTGATTCAACCAACTGAAGATCTTTTTAAAAAATAATCATCTGGGCTAGAGAGGTGGCTCAGTGGTAGAGAGCTTGCCTGGCATGTGAGAGGACCCTGGTATGATCCCCAGCACCACATACACAACTAAGTGAAGGAAAAAACGAAAACCAGATGAAAAAACAAGTAAAAAAAAAAAAAAAGACTCTTTCACTCACTTCTCTCTTTAAAAAAAAAAATCATCTGCGCTGCACATGTACAGACTTTTCTAATTATTCCCTAAACTATACAGCATAACAACTCTTCACATGGCATTTACATTGTATTAGGTATTTTAAAGAATCTAGAGATCATTTGAAATACACAGGAAGATGTGTATAGGTTATATGCAAATACTATTGCATTTTATATGAGACTTGAGCACCCTCAGATTTTGGGCCTGACTGCATAGATTGTAATAAATAAACACAAAAGATGCTTATTTTTTTTATGCTACTCACTATTCTAGGTGCCAGTTTACAGCTGAGTCAAGGTGCTGTTCTGGACTCAGTCTAGAAGAGCAGACATGTAATGAAAAACTAATAATATAGTTTTAGATTGATGTATTTTATTTAAAAAATGGCAATACTGTGAATGTAATAAGGGGAGGATGATTCAACATAATTTAGGGGAAAAGGAGATATTTGAACTGAAACATGAATGATCTGAAAGAGTCAGTCATGTGGAGGAGATAGTTCTCCAGACAGAGGGAACAGCAGGTGTCAGAGTCATGAGACAGGCAGCAGCTTGGTGTGTTCTTGAAACATGTAAGGGAGGCATATAAGTATGACATGTAAGGGAGAGAGTGAAAACATATTGAATGAAGAAGTAGCCAGGGTCCAGATCCTTTTATTCCCTTGTAGGTTTTTTTTTTTTAAGAAATTTATGGAATCTTATCCCAAGTTAATGAGAAGCCCAATACAGGATTATGATCATGGGAGTAACATCTGACATGTTTCGAAAAGATTACTTTGTATACTGTGGAAATTTAATTGTGAGGGAGAAATAATGTCAGCAAGAAAGTATGCCAACGGTTCAGGCAAGAAATGACAGTGTCTTAAGCCATGGTATTAGTAATGGTGATGAAGACCATTGAATACATTGGTATTTTAGAAGAAGAACTGGCAGAGTTGTAGTATTAAGGGATGATGTAGAATGGAAAATTGACTAATCATTGAATTTGATAAGAAGTGATTAACTTGGTAAGGGTCAATTCAGTTCAATCAAGAAGCTAATAAAATCAAGAGGTAGAGGAGTGAGTGAGGAAAAAGCAAATCAGGGTACTTGAGATCTAGATTTCAGATGTATTGCACTGTTGAGAAAAAAGTACAGATTATCAATTTGGGAGTGCATGGCAGAACTGGTCCAGGCTTAAAACAGCCTTCAACAAAATTATATCATTGGAGTGAAGAAATCAAAGACTTTAGTAGGTTGCTGGGTAAAGAGGAAGGTAGGTGTGAAAGCAAACAACGAATGAGGCAGAGACAAGAGAGTGAGGTGGGTCATTGGTGACTACTATAGAGAGATGGGATTAGCCTCAAAGGAATTAGGATCTTCATTCAACAATGAAAGAAAATTGCCCGAATTCCTACTTTTTGCCAGGCATCCTCACACCTTCTAGGCCCACTTTAACTTCCTCTCCTCATGGAGTTTACATTCCACTGCTCTCTCCTCTAACAGACCCAAAAGATGAATCCTGTCCTGCTTCCCATCTCGAGAAGTTTACCAGCCCCAACCATAGGTGCAAATCCTTTGGGTCAACCATTATCTCTTAGACTCTCATTTCTTTACTACTTTGCATGTCTCTGAATGACAAGGGTTGTGAGGACTGAGAGGAATGGGGAAGTGACAGGTTTCATTGTTGAATGAATGTAGAATCATTGAATGGAAGCATTTAGGACATCTGATCCATAGTGTTTATCTAGAGAGTATGTGCCACTTGGCTCTTTTTCTCTTATGCTGGCAGGACACTCTTTTTCTTTTTCTTTTCTCTTCTTTTTTTTTTTTAAGAGAGAGGGACAGTGAGAGAAAGAAAGAATCAATTTTATTTTAGTTTTTCATATGGTCTTCGTTGCTCTGACAGTTGTGTACGTGGTGCTGGGGTTTGAACTTGCATACTTGCGCATGCCAAGCAAAAGGTGGCAGAGCCCCTGCTCCAGCCCAGGCAGGACACTCTTGAAGTGCTTTGCTGACTTTCTCAAAAGACACCTGGCTCTCTATGGACTCACAGTAGTTGGCCATTGAAAGTAAGAAAATCAGGCAGATTCACTTATACTTTTAAATGGATAACAAATTGATTTGACACTATTGAATAGAATTAACACATCATTTATCCTTTTTATCCTAAATGTTACATAAATTCTTTTTATAATATTATATTAAAACTACAAAAATAGCAATTTTTTGCTTCATGTGAAAGAAGCTATTTCTTGCTAGTAGAAATATCTGAAACACTGAAAGGAATGATCCAGGGAAGATACTGATGACAGAATGAAGGGATGTATGGTGAATATTTGCCCTGAAGTTACTGAAGACTCAAGCTTTTATCAGAGGGGTGTTCCAAGTGAGTTTTAAGTTTCTGTTATATGTTTAAAATCTTCATATTTTATTTTTATACATATAGTGTAAAATGTACTCATCTTTACCTGTCCTTTCTTTATACTGCTTAAAGCATCTTCTCTGCAGATAAAGGAATAATATAGATAGATGTAGAATTTACAGAATATTGAGATTGGACACCTAATAATGGGAAACTCCTTTAGGGAAAGGTAATACCACAGAAATGTGTAAGAGTTAAGAGAAATGGAATAGATTAACAAAGGGAAAATTCTTCCCTCAATACAAATGTCTTAGTGCAGTCTATTTTAACAAAAATGCAATATGCAGAGTAGCTTAAAGACTAAATATTGATTTTTCACAGGTAGTAGAGTCAGTGTCATTGAAGATCCACTTCATGGTTCATAGACCTTTCTCTTCTTCCTGTATGTGCACATGGCTGAGGGGTCAGAGAGCTCTCTGCTGTCTCTTATTCAAGAGCACTAATGCGGGGGGATGGTGGAGGGACTCAGTGCTAGGGCACCTGCCTAGCATGCTTGAGGCCCTGAGTTCTGTCCTAAGTACTGCAAAATAAAAAGCTCTAATCCGATTTATGAGGAGTCTGCATGCATACCTAATCATGACTTCACAACCTAAAACTATCACATAGGGGTTTAAGATGTTACCATGCAAGTATTGGATGGACACAGACTTTAGTGTAGCAATATCCTTGTTGTTCCTTCAGCAATATCCATTTTTGGTTTCCTGTCTTTTCCTTGCTTTAGTAAATGGGAAGCTCCTAGGAAAATAATTCTTTGGGCTACAACTATAACCCAATGGTAGAGTCTTTGCCTCTCATGCTGCAGGCCCTGGATTTGATTCTCAGCACTGCCAAAAATGAAAAATAAGGGAATAATCCATTGAGTCTTTTTTCTTTCCTTTCACAAAAATAAAACTCATTTTGGGTGGTATTTTTTGTGTTAGCTAACTAACTTCATAGCCCTCTTTTAGCCCCTAACACATAGTCTTTCTTGTGCTACTGCATGCAAAGCACAAAGGATGGCTGAAATCGGTTAATAAATTTCGCTGTGATTTAGAATGCCAGAACCTTACACCTGAGTTTTAGTTCATATAATTCTCCAGAAGGAAGATTGTAGTTACAAGTGAATACACTCACCACATTTATTGTAAGGAAGCCCATAGAAAATACCCATTTTTCCCAGATAACTAGCAGTTTGCTTAGCTAAAGTAAATAGTTAACTGTGTTATTGATCTCCAGAAGGGCAGATTCCAGCTATGACCCTGTAAATTTCCAGTTTCTGCTTTAGCAATATTGCTGTGTGAAAGTTTGCTTTGTGGAAGAGTGAAAATATCAAGGACAATTTATTCTTGTTTCCTTCCTTTACTTGCTATAAAATACATATTTTAAGGTTTGTGAATTTTTTCCTCTTATTAAAAGCTCATCATGCAGGAATAAAATAAGTCATTCTGATTTTTTAAATCATATTTATGTAGACAATAGAAGGCATTTATATTTTCATTTGGATACCCAAACATTTTAATCTTCCAGAGGAAGTTTCTACATTCTTTCTTAGATAGTTTAAAAGTTTATCTTTGTTAGGAATTTATTCCTGTATAATTTGCATATAATTCTGTTGAAATATGGATAAGGCAAATTAAGATGTAGAAATTTTATTACTGATAAAAAGCTTTCATATTTTGTAGCATAGTTTCTGTTCTCTTCATTCCGCTAAAGCTATTCCTATCATGGTTGCCAGTGAAGCAACTCTACCATACTAAATTAATAACTTCAGCAAATTACTGAGGACAATTCTAGTACATCATTGTAAATTTATTGGATTATATATGCCTTCCACATACGGAATGATAGGAAAACATTTCATTATTAAAATATAATTGCTGATTATAAGTTAAACACTAAACTAAAATGAAATTAATACAATTATTACTAGTAAATACAGCCTGAATTATGAAAAAACTTAGTTCAGGACATTGAAAAATAATCTAATGTGAATGGAGTTTACTGAATAAAGGGAATATTAGTGTAGAAAGATACTTGAGAGGTAGATCACCAGCTCCTTCTGGATTTGGGATTTGTAGAGTGTGTTAAGGATTTTGGATATTATCCTTACAGTAGGGATCCATTGCAAGGTTTTAATGAAAAGACTCTTGATAAAATACGTTTTAGCCTTTTTTCTTAAGGGACTCTGGCTATACCAAACCATGCCAGATAGCACAGGGGCTGGATAGGGCTGGATTCTCAAGAAGGAAAGTAAGAGACCAGCTAGAAAGTTCTTAAAACACTGGTATAACTGAGTGCTTTTAATAGTCCAGATGAGAATGAGCAGTGGCGATGATATATAATAGGCAGATAGATTCAAGTTACAGTGTTGAGGTGGAATGACTGGGACATGATGATGAATAACTTGAGGGGCACAGAAAGCTATTAGAAGTAAAAAGTTTCTTACTAGGTTTATGATAATAGTAAATGTGTCCATTGAAAGACCATATTTGAGGAAAGGTCTTAGAAGTTCATTTTGAGAAAAAAATTCCCTTAAATGCTATGACATCTGTTAAAATAATTAAAGGAGGAAATTAAAAATATGGGACACTTCTCATAGGAGGGAGGTAAGCTATACTTATACATCTGGAGCATTAGTAAATAGATGGTGTTTAACGTTATGAAAGTATAATGTCACACTACTAATGATAGCAGAATACAGAGAAAGCAGGTCTAGGGCAGAGAACTCTGAGAATAAGGAATAGTCAGTGAAATAGCACTAAAAAGGGCAAGTGTGTAGAACACAAGAAAAGATGTGGCCCTTTAAGTCAGGTACAAGGCAGCAAAATGAGCAGTGCACACAGAAAGAAAACTATTGGATGGTTCGGTGTAAGTTTAGACAATTCCCAGGGATGAGAGGAGGGGAAAAGGGAGCTCTTGTTTAATGGGTATGGTGTTTCATATTGGAAGTTAAAAATGTTTTGAAGTTCTGTTTCGCAATAATGTGAATATAGTTAACACTCCTGAACTGTACACTTAATAGTTAAGATAATAAATTTTATGTCATGCAGTTTTTACCACAATAAAAAAATAATAAATGCAAATTATCAATTAAATTTAGCTGCAAATCTGGGCACATTCCTCTAATCCCAGCAATTTGGAAGGCTGAGGCAGGAGGATCACAAGTTCGAAGCCAGCCTCAGCAACTTAGCAAGACCATAAGCAACTTAGCCAAGACCCTGTCTCACAATAAAAATAAAGAAAGGCTGGAATGTGGCTTAGCAGTTAAGTACCTGCAGTCCAATCCCTAGTACAGAAAAAAAAAAAAACCCACAAAGAATTCATAAGTGACTTTGACAAGAATATAGTTATACAGGGTTTTGGAGGGCATGAGGCACAGCTGAGATGGTTGAAGTATGCCAGGTGGGTTAGTATACTATTATTTAAGAGTTTGACTGTTAAGGGAAATAGGCAAATAGAATGCAAAAGTAGTTTGTTGTTTTTTTAAGAGAAACTATAGCATTTTTGAATGGGGATATGAAACATCAAGTGCCAAAGAGAGGGTCACTTAAAGAATATATTAGACAGCTTTTTTGTACCTGTGGCCAAAATAGCTGACAAGTACAATGTAGAGGAGGAGAGATTTGTTTTGGGTTACAGTTTCGGAGGATTCAGTCCATAGTCAGATAGCTCCATTGATTTGGACCAGAGGTGAGATAGAACATGGCAGAATATGCCTTGAGGGCGTGACAGAGAAAAACTGCTCAACTCAGGGCAGCCAGGAAGCAGAAATGGATCCATCAAATGGATCAATCCACTTATGAGGTTGGCACCCTCATAATCTAATCGTTGCCTAAAAACCTCATCCCTGAACCTTGCTGCCTTGGGGATCGTGCTTTCGACATTAGACATTGGACGACATCCCAGATCCAAACCATAACACGTCAATTGAGGAAAAGGGAGGAGATGGAGTACACAGCATAAGGATGTTATTATTCCACAATTGTCAGGACTGGGGAACAGAAAGAATTCCTCTCATTTGGTCCTGGAGGATGGTAAGTTAGTAAGATGGAAAGGCTCGTGACTGACTTGCCTGTACATATTGTTATTATGGCCCCATGTTTAAAAGCAGATGGTGCAGAGAAAGACACAGCGCACAAATAACATTTTATTCATTTTTCCTAAGAAAAGCATGCCAAAAGGCTGCAAGCCCAATTCTGCAGACAGGTCTGAGAAGGAGAAAGTCTTCATAGCTCTCCCTAGTGAGAAATGAAAACGCACTTAAGCGATACACAAAGCAGAAAGTTTGGCTGCTGCAGATATGCTATTTTACATGTTATTAATCAGAGCTTCTTCTAACCCTAAAAGGAATAAATATTAGGAAATGTCAGAATGAGAATAGATGTTGATGTCTGTTCCATATTAAGTAAAGTAGCTTGAGATTTTGCCATAAGGCGAGTATTTTTAGAGATTGTCTAAGTAACAAATAGGTAATCAGTATCACATGGGAAACCTCCCAAGTACATTTCTTTGGAAACTTGGAAATCTGGTTTTAAGAGTATTTTGTAAAATATATGAACTTTATTCTCAGGTAGCACTTTACTTTTTCCAATCATCATAGTTCATGAAAGTATTAGAAGACAACTTTTTCAACTTCCTTTTTCTTTAAAACCTCTCATTATTTGTCAGTAAGTAGATTTGGGTAATTATTTTTCCCCCTAAAATATCAAATTATTTCACAAAGTATTTTTTTAAATTCAGGTAAGTTTGGAATTCTAGAGTTTTTTTTTTGTTGTTGTTGTTGTTGTTTAGGTGTCTCTCCTCATTTAGGCAATGATATCTGTTTAGCCTGAAGTGTGACATTCTAGAAGGTAAAGATATGTTCTAAGAAAATATATGAACATCATGAGTTCTGTATCTGTAAACAACAAATTTCATTTATGTATTCAGTAATTATTTGTTTTCTTTGTGGTGAGCATTTTGTTATACTTCATAAATATCATGGTCCCTGACCTCAGGGAACTTCTAGTCTGCTGAGGGAGTGTGATTTTAAACAAATAGCCACGCATATTGTATAATGACAATAATAATAGATTATTTCCGGAAAAATACAGAGTATATGAAAGCATATGACAGAGAAAAACTAAGCTAATTTAGAGAATTGCAGAGGTACCTCATAGAGAAAGCAGAATTTAAATTGAGCCAGAAGGATGCTTTAGAATTAGCCCAGTGAAGATGTGGTAGAGAGAGGGGTTTTGAAAATGAAAAGTAGGAGACTCTGCAGAGGCCTTGAGGTGGGAAGAAGTGTGGCCTATTTCTAGAAGAGATGGAAGGCCAGAAGGAAGATGGAAGATGGAAGGCAAGAGAAGGAAAGGAAGAGCTCTGTGAGATAACTCTGGGGAACAGGTCGCCCAAAATCATAGTTATCCCTATAGCAGTACGAGAAGGTCCAAACAACAGGCATGGCCAAATTTATCATTTAAAAGTTAACTCAGATAGCTGTGTCAACAAGTTATTCTCTAGAACAAGGCTCAATAACCTTTTTTTTTCTGTGAAGTTCCAGATAGTAAACACTTTAACTTTTGTAGGCCATGTAGTATATCTTAATTATTCAACTCTCTGTGTAGCAGAAAGAACCCATAGATTTGTAAATGAATGAGCGTGGCAGTGTTCCAATAAAACTTTGTGGATGTTGAAATTTGACTTTCCTAGGTTGTTCATGTGTGAAATAATGTGAAATATTCTTTTTAATTTTTTAGCCATTTTAAAATATAAAAAACATTCTTACCCCATAGGGCCCACAAAGAGAAATGATGGACCATATTTGGCCTTTTGGCCATTGTTTGCTGCCTCATTTTGTAGATTTCTTTTCTTTTCTTTTTTTTTTTTTTTTTTGTGAGAGAGAGAGAGAGACAGAGAGAATCAATTTTTATTGAGTTTTTCACATGGCTTTCGTTGCTCCGACGCTTAGTTGTGTACATGGGTGCTGGGGTTTGAACCTGTGTACTTGCGCATGCCAGGCAAGCGCTGTAACCGCCAAGCCTCCGCTCCAGCCCCTGTAGATATTTCTTATTCTTTTAACTCTCTCTGTCTACCTCTTACATGATATTTTAGTTCCACTGTTAACATTTTTCTTGACTTCTTTAAATTTTTTAGCACTTTAGTAAAGGTCTAACCTGTTATAAACGAATTTTCTTTATCTTAGTGTTATATTCTTCAATTTGAAATTCAGTTTCATTTGACTGAAACATTCTATTTTTTTGTCCATAGGCAGAAAAAGGGAGTAATTTTGCATTTTTGCCTGTTTGATATTTTCCTCCAAATGTTAAATTTGGTGCTTTTTTCCTTTGAACCTGGTATTTTGGGGTTTTCTTCCTTTTTTTTTTTTTTTTAAAGAGAGAGGGACAGTGAGAGAGAGAGAAATTTTTTATTTAGTTTTTCATGTGACTTTTGTTGCTCCAAGACACTGTTGTGTACGTGGTGCTGGGGTTTGAACTCTTGTACTCGCACATGCCAGGCAAGCGCCGTAACCATCGAGCCATCCTCCAGCTCTTTTTTAAAGATAGTTATAGTTCTAAAATTTAGTTCTAGCATTCTAAAGAAAAGTTAATACAGGTATCAGAAAGATAAAGTAAAAAATAAAACACCACAATTGTGTACAATCATCTGCTGTGTGACTGGATAAAATGTTTTGTTACATCAAGATAAACAACATCCCTTACTGAAAAAATAACATTCTGACTTGAAAGAACACTCTTCAGGTAGCTGCAACCAGAAGAGACTGAGAGTGTTATGTAGTGGAAATAGTACAGGCAGAGCTGGAAAATTCCATCTGACCATCACTATGTGAATGGTATCAGACAAATTAATTCATTTCTTGGAGCCTAAGTTTTCTTAAAAACATTGAAAATATATGGTCAGCCAAGAAGAAATTACCATCCAGTTTTCCCCCTCTAAGTGTATCTGTTATCAGGTGGAAATCTCCATGCTAAAGGCTTTACGGGGAGGACAGCCCATACTTTATACTGTAGGAAGAGTTAGTTTTAGTCTTGCAGATAAGAAAGTTTTTAAAAACTAGCAGTATTCCTAGGATTGAATGTTACAATATACTTTTAAAAGATGAGATAGATGATGATTGCCTCCTATAATGTTCATTAATGTTTCCTTTGCCTTGTTTATTTTACCTGAAAACTTAGGTTTGACAGTTCTCTGGAAGATCTACCCAAGAATGAACCTCACCCACCTGCAACTCCTCAGGTGTTAAATATTGGTAGACAAGTAGCCACACTTCCTAAAGTAGCAGCTATATTTCCTAGGTAGAGTTTTGCTTTCTGGCATGTTTAAATTTCAGTGCTGGTGGTGAACCTAAATACTAAAAGTGTTTGACTAAAAAAGAAAAGGTGATCATTGATTACAGAACTAACATTGTTAACCAATGGACAAGAACACTTGGCACTCAGCCTCAGAACACTGCTTTACCCTGCTTTTATACCATGTGTACATATGTATATATATATATATATATTTTTTTTATTTTGGTTTGGTTTTAATTTCTAATGTATTACCTGGAAATTTGTGTTTTCTATTTCTTCACTTTATGATTTGCAAAGTCAATTTTTTTAGTTTATCATAGGTTTGCTCTTCTGAATTACAGCTTTCAACTCTGTAAAAGAGAAAGGGAGGTAATAATATATTCCTGAGTGCCCAGACATATTCTAAGTATATTTATGGAAATAATGGTGCTTTTAAGATACTGCCAAACTCTGCTGAATAAATCTTTTTATATTATTATTTGTGATACTATATGATGAGAGTTCACAGCAGTTTCCTTTTCTTCTTCCTGGAAAAGGATAATTTAGCTGATATGTTTTTATATGACTTTTTAATAGCCTAAGTTTCTGATTCTTATTATTCACTATTATTTTCCCCAAATAGTAACCCTTATCTCAAAGATGCAGAGTGATTCAGAATCTTAAAAGTTGAATCACTTGGCTGGGTACATAACTGTAACCCCAGCTACTCCAAGGCTAAGGCAGGAAAATAATTCAAGGCCAGCCTGGACAACTTAGCAAAACCCTGTCTCAAAATAAAACATTGAACAGGGCTCAGGATGTAGCTCAGTGGTAGTGTCCCTGAGTTCAGTCCCCTGTACATCAAAATAATTTTTTTTTCAGGGCTGAGGATCGAACTCGGGGCCTTGTGCATGCTAGGCAAGCAGCTCTGCCACTGAGCTAAATCCCCTACCCCTCAAAATAATTTTTTAATATTGCATCCCTTGGTAACTTTCTTCTATACCTTAATAGTACCCTGCTTTGCCATCAGGATCATATTTTCTCTCCCCAGCCCTCATTCTTCCTTTTCTAGCCATTCGCAGCAGTTGTTTAGAAATAACCATGTATGGTTATATCATAACCATGTCAATTTAGGGAATGCTTCAAGAAATTGTACACAAGCGTTTATGTACAATGGCTTGATATTGTTTTTTAATTTTCCTTTTAGTGGTTTGTAAAGTTATATCCTATGGAAGTAGGAGCAGAAGCTGTATCAAATCCTTCTGATAGAAAAGACTTACGTTTGCCCTCACAGCCTCTGATGTGCAAGCTTTCGTTAACCTGCATTAAATTTGGCATGTGCATGATTATTTTGTGTTGGGGTTGACCACTGTCAGAAACTTCCAGAAAAAAGTGTTCATTGTATAGTGATGTTCTTCATTAATAACTTAAAAAGGAAGAAGAGGAACAAATTTCACTCTGTGTAATTTAGATTTTTTTCATTTTACTTAATAAAGAGAATCTCAATTGTGATTTTGATAACCACTTTTGAAACCATTGCAGTCCTAATACTGAGTGTTAATTCCTGCTGCACAGGTATATGACCTTTTCTAAAAGACCACAGGAAAATAATTATTATTTTAAGTTATAAGAATTCTGAAGGTGAAATTTTATCTTACTGTTTAAAAATCTTTTCAGACCGAACTGAAAATAGGAATGTGACCCTCTGCAGAAAAGGTGATGGTTTGATCAAGTGCACTATACCTGCTGTTTATTTTTGCGAAGGTGCCTGCCCTCCCTAAAGAACTCTGCTCCCGATACCTTAAACAGTTATTTCTTATTTGTGTGATTATGTGTTGCTGCTTCTGAGCATACAGTCAGTTGTACCTGCTTTTCCTGAAAACAGAAGTCTCTTTAAGATATCATGCTATTGGAATACATCATCTGTAAGGTGATATTCCTGATATAGTGACTCTTTGGGAAAATCCACTTACATTTCTCTGCCTATGGAAATTAAACTTTGTGTGTAGTTTTATTTTCTACCTACTTGTTGCAAATCAGCCTTCAAATGCATGGTAGATGATTCTAATTTTAAATAAAACTAGAGAAAATAAACATTCGAGAGTGTTCCTATGTAAAAAAAAAAAAAACACAACTTAATTTAGATTTTAATTTCTGAGAGAAATCATGGCCACAGTAAATAAGTGACCTGAACTCCTGTTACACCTCTGACATTGCATACTTTTATAATGTCCAAATATTAATGTAGAACAGTTACTATCTTGCTTTTATTTTCCTTTCTTTTCTCACTTTCTTTTTTGTGTTCCTGTTTTCTTTCTTTCCTTATGTATCAGTTTAAGCAGCTCCACAAGAAATGTAGAAAACTCTTTGGAAGGGTCTCGAAATTATTCTACCTTCTCTTCTCCTGCTAGACACAGCGCTGCAGTTCTGAGCAGCGCAGCTGCTACCGTGTCTGCTGTCATTGCTGCAAAAACCAGGTAGAGCTTACTGCATGAGCGGTGTCTGTCTGATGTGGGCTCCACACTATGCACCCATGACAAGTTGCTTCAGAGGAAGCATGCCCACTGGAAGCAGCCCCAGCTCTCCTCTGAGCTCTTCCTCGTAGTGGATGTTATCTGGGTTGTGGTGTACGGATAGCCCGTGATAATTGTTTCCATTGTTTGAAAAAAATCATCTTTTCATCTCTTCCGTTGCAACCTTTTAAGTATGATTTTTTTCACTTGTGTGGATTCTGACATGTCATGTGCTTGTTGTTTAGGGTTTTCATAGTTTTCAGTTTTTATATTTGAAGCACAATCAAGTATGAATGAAGTTTCAGTTGATGTTATCCTCTCCCATCACGGGGTGAGTGAGAGCCTCAGGACTCTTTGAAGCACCTCTTCCTCCCCCACCCCCAGAGGAGTAAAATTGTTCTGCAGAACTTTCTTTTGTTCTGTTTTGTTCTGTTAAATGCTTTCTAAAAGATTGTTTTGCCCAATTTTGGTGAAAATATAATTGGTTTTATGTTAATAAGTATGATCTTACCATAAATCCCTGGCCCTCCTTTTATGCTCTCCTTTCCCTCTTGCTCCTCCACCCACACAACCTCACAGGTAATGTTTCAGATCATAGACCTCAAAAATGACTTTCTGATCTTTATAGTGCAATTTTTAACTTAAAAATCTTTCTAAATGCTTGCCAGGCTCTCCAGTTCTGAAAAATATCACTCTCTGCTGGATGCACTTTGCATCAGCCCTGTTTTCAAGCCTCTAGCTTTTTCCCATCTCCAGTCCTCCAGGAGATCCATTGGCTCTGTCCAGGTTAAGGAAACAAGGTAATGTGGGAGTGGATGTGGCGAGTGGCGTTGTGCTGGTTTGGACTCTGCCTTCCCAACACTTAACCACCACATTAACAGACCAGATGAGAAAATCCCAGAGCTGATTTGTTCCAAGTTTGAATTAACTGTAATTTCAATGCAGTGCTAACGCTCAAGCATGTTGTTTTGTATGGTTATTAACTCACCTTTTAATCCTTTGACATCTTTTGTTAGTATACTTGATGTTTGGTATGAAATTATGAATAATTGTGCCAATACTTACAATAGGATCACATTTTTTTATTGTACGAACATAGCTGTCGTAGAAAAATCAAATATTTAATAAAACATACCTTTTGATAAAATTAAAAATAATAATTGATGTCATAATTGATTTTAATTGGCTGCCATTTTAGAGTTCTTAAACATGAAGTTTTTCCTTGAAAAGGCAACTTAATTTTCACCATCTCTTGGAAATTCTTTTGTAAGTCAGCTTCCCATCTCTGTGACAAGGCACTTGAGATGAACAACTAAGAATGAGAAGTTTGCTTTGGTTCATGGTCTCAGAGGGTCCAGTCCGTGGCAGGCTGGCTTCATTGTGTTGGGGCTTTGCTGAGGTGGAGCATCTTGGTGGGGGTTGCTTGGTGGAAACTGCTCACCTCCTGCCAGCAGGAAGGCAGAGAAGGTGGGGCAGCCCCACCATCATCCCAGTGTCTTACATTCTTCCTTCCACGTGCTCTGCCACCTCTCAAAATATTCTCAATCTATAACTGAACTTATTTGTTGTAATAGTTAAATAAATATGAGAAAAGAATGTAAACCCAAATCAGGTTGCTGACACTGAAAGTTAACTTGTATTACTTTTTCTTTTTTCCTTACTATCTCAGTTTTGAAAAGAATCTTTGCTTTATTAGCATTTTCACTCCATTTTCAGTTTCGAAAATGAAAATTATGATATACTTTAGATGTCACATTAGTTTATCATTTCATGTCAGTTCTTGGTTTTTCGCAGACTTATAAAAATGACTGTATTTAATCCTTAGCATCTGTGGTATTAGCCAAAGTATTTATGGATTTACACTGATTTCCTTATTAGAATCCCTTACAAAGAATTTTACTTTTGATTAGAAGTTTGGTACACCTTAAACAATTTAAATTTTGAAAAAATGTATTTGAAACATGAGTTCAGAAATAAGATAGAAATCTAAATATCAGTTTCCAAATATATTAACGAATTAGTCACTATTTTGCTACCAGTGATTACTAACATTTTTTTCTCAAATAAAATAGCATAACCAATGTCCTTATTAATTTTTCATCTATAGGACATGATACCTAGTATTTATATTTTCTTTAAATAGCAGCCAGTAGTTAAAAATTAGAAAAATAAGTATGGTAAATTTTTAGAGACAGGCATCATATATTTAGATAAGTGATGAGTGTTAAAGTCTAATACTCATCCATTATGACATTAAACATTTAAATAAATAGGGATCTATTTCTCCAGAGAAAATTCAGCCTCTTATCAGTCTTGAATATAAACATAAATGGAGCAACTTTCTTGCTTATAACCTAGACTTTTATGGATTCTTTATAATCTGCTTCAAGCCCTTTATATCTAAAGAATATAGTTTAAGATTTAAACATCTCAGGCCTTTTGGGAGAGTGTATACAAGTCTTTGTACAAAGTATAAAATTGAAATTAAAATTTTTTTTAGCTTGCATGATTGCTTATTCCACAGAAATTTTAGAAACTATCATTTTTTTTTTTTAAACTTGAGTTTAGGAAGCAAGATTGTATCTGGGATCAGGATCCTGGACTCAGAACTATTCACAAACTGCATTTAGAAGCAAAATAGTCAGAAGAGGAATGTTAATTTAGTAAATGTACGTATCACTAATCTTATTACCACTGAACCAGACAGATATTACAGGATGTACAAATAATAATCCCTAATTTCTGGAGCATATACTTTGCACTGGGTACTGCTAATAAGTACTTGATGTATATTGTTTAGTATTTCATTTAATTAGAATAACCTTGGAATAAAGGTAGTATTTTTTTGTTTTTGAGAGGTAGGGAGAGCGAGAGAGAGAATCAATTTTATTGATTTTTCCATCCGGCCTTTGTTTCTCCAATACCACTTAGTTGTGTACGTGGTGTTGAGGTTCAAACCCGGATCCTTGCACTTGCCAGGCAAGTGCTCCCAACTACTGAGCCACCACTCTAGCCCTAAAGGTAGTATTTTAATACCATTTTACAGATGAGGAAATTTACTAGTTTTAAGTAGTATACCCAAAGTCATAATAAAGTCCCCAGCCTCAGGTAGTTTATATGGGAGGAGATAAGATATATAAGGAAGTTACTATTTTTTTTTTTGAGAGAGAGAGAAAGAGAGAATCAATTTTATTTAGTTTTTCATCTGGTTTTTGTTTTTCCAACACTTAGTCTGTACATGATCCTGAGGTTTGAACCCGGGTCCTTGCACTTGCCAGGCAAGTGCTCCAACTGATGAGCCACTGCTCTAGCCCCAGGAAGTTACTATTAATGATAATTTTAAAAACATCTTTTACAAATCAGTGTAAATTATGTGTCATGAAATTAATAAATACCATGAATTAAAAGGTGTGTCTCTACCTCTAGAAACTTTAATGGTTAAATAACATGTTAATATGGAGCACAGTTCAAGATGGATGTTATTGTTCTATTAGCCATAAGTAGGATTTGGATGGAGACAGAGAGAGGAGAAGTACCTACTGTGTTTAAGGCCTGGACATCATGTAAAATTTTGGGCAGAGCATGGGGGTGGCCAGAATACAGTTTCTGTGATAGAATGATAGGAGATGTGATTGGGAAGGGTAGATTGTGGCTTTACTTAGAACGCCCTGAATCCTGTGGTGAGCTGGAAGAGTCCTCCACCTTCTTAATTGTTATATTTATTCTACAGCTTTTCCATCCTTTGCTTAATATCTTCTGACCTTCTGGTGACAGGGCTGTCATGAAAGGCACCCTAAAGAGCAGATTTCTTCCTTTGTATAATTTTTCATATTAGGAAGTACTTCCTTTTATTGAACCAAATCTGTCCAACTGCAGGTTGAACTCTTTGGCATTAGGCAAACAGAAGGTCATCACACAGAATGAACACACATGTCAGATGTAAGGATTGCGCTCATGCTTCTCATACTTTGGGCCAATGTAACCTGTCCCCACCACCAGAATTCTTTAGGCTTGGCATTGAATTCCTATCATTCTGGTTACTTTCTTCTAAGTAAGTTTGTCCGGCAATGCTTCTGGAATTAAATTCTGATTTCTTCAGATTACTGAGCATTAAGTTTGATCATTTTGTTGTCATTTTTAGTTTATAACTTTTGTTTCATGTATAACTTCTATTACTGCCTGGTCATAGTTTTCCTTAAAACTGTGTCTCTCTAGATTAGGAAGCTATTTTTTTGTCAAATCCAAATGAATAATTTTAATCCCAGAATGAAAATTGCCTTTGTTGTATATTTTGAAGATTATTTAGTTGTGGACTGGGATGTAGCGCTGTGGTAGTGTGCTTGCTGATCAAGTGCAAGGCACTGGTTCATCCCTAGCTCCATATACACATATAAAATAATTTAGTTTTATTGAGTAAAAATATTGAAAATAAATCTTACTTTTATTACTTGAAATCATTAATTATTCTTTTCATGTCTTAAGCCCATATTCTATGCCTTAAAGGTGGCTAAATACTTTATATTTAATTATCCTATTTATGCCTCCTGGAAATCGTTTTTAATGATTTTATTGGTAAATTATAATTACACATAACAGTGAGATTCATTGTGACATAATTGTACAGGCAAATAAAATGATTTGATCACTCTTATGCGAAAGTACCTCCCCTTTCGATCCCCTCTTCTTTCTCCTGATCCATTTCCTGTACTCTACTGGTCTCTCATCTATTTTTTTTTAAATTAGTGCATTATAATTATGTATAAAAGTAGGATTCATGTGGTAAATTTGTACATAGCATCAAAGCCTCCTTGAAATCTTACTGGCAAAGTATTATCCTCATTTAAAGTTTAGATAACTATGCTGGTAACAGTGGCACACTGTAATCCCAGCCAATCAGGAGACTGAGGCAGAAGGATTGCAAGTTCAAAGCCAACCTCAGCAACTTAGCGAGGCTCTAAGCAACTTAGATCCTGTCTCAAAATAAAAAATAAAGAAAGGGCTGGGGATGTGGCTCAGTGGTTAGGCTCCCTTGGGATCAATCCCTGGTACCAAAAAAAAAAAAAAAAAAAAAGTTTAGGTAACTGAAGCTTGGAGAAGAAAAATAATTTATCACAAAGCTTTTAAAAGCTATCCGTTTAACCACTAATCAGTAATCTTTGTTCTGTCTTTCCATTAATGCTTTTTGTGTTGCCTTTACTGATAGTTCTTTTCAACATTCGTATTAAATAAATAATTTTAGACCTCTTAATTATGATAAAATCAAAAAGGCACAGTGGTGCATACATATAATCCCAGTGACTCAGGAGGCAGAATGCTCACAATTTGAGGCCAGCCTGGAAAAATTAGCAAGATTCTGTCTCAAAAAGAAAACAAAACAAATCTGGGGATATAGCCCAGTGGTAGAGCATCCAAGGATTCAATCCCTAGTAACACATACACACACAAAATTAAAGTGCTCTAATTTTTTCATTGTGTAGTATATTTTAATGCAAGTGAGTTTTAGTATCTCATTAAATTGATCAAAAACAGTAAAAGATGATGGCTGTGTCATACGTGAATTTGAGAGGATAAGAATAGGAGCTGGGGAATGAGCTTGATGGAATTATGTTGTGTGTGTGTATGAATACGGCTTAATGAATCCCACTGTCACCTATGATTATAATGCACCAATAAAAAGAGTAAGGCACAATATATCAAGGAAGTTCAAATATCTTTAGTGTGATTTTTCAAAATTGTTTAGTATCAGAGGTGCCCTTGGGCTACCCCAGGTTTCACGTTTCACTAGAAGGACCTACACAACTCAGCATATAGTTGGACTCATGATGAAGATTTATTACAGCTAAAGAATACAAAGCAAAATCAGCAAAGGAAAAAAGGGCATGGGACCATGCCTGGAAGAAATAAGACTCAAGTTTCCAAGAGTCTTTTCCCAGTGGAGTCACATGGGATATGCTAAATTCCTCCAGCAAATCATGCCAAGTGGTGTCTACCAGAGAAGCTGGTCAGAAATACGCACCTAAGGTTTTTAACAGTGGTTTGTTACCTAGGCACCCTGTGCCTAATCATACCAGAATTCCAAACTCTCAGAAGGAAAGCAGGTATATGATATAGGCTATATATATATATATTTTTTTATTCGATAGACATGGTCTTACAATTTGGAGGGGTTCATCATCAAACAATCAAGACCAACAACAGTGTAATGACAGAACAGGCCAATACTGGTGCCAGACCATGGTTTCCCCCCTTTGGGTTCCCCATGGGCTATATTTTTTATATTAAATAGTTTAGGCACAGTAAGCCACTCTGATCTTTAAAAGTTTCATTTAACTGTCGAGGACAGTTTACCAGCCAAGTTCCTACATGCCTAAGGATAGGCAGTTACATACTTACTGTATTATGTATCAGATGAGATTCAAGAGGCATTGGGCAAATTAGGTGCCAAATGAGTTCATTTGATAATGTAGTAGACATGATTGAATTTGAATTTTTAAATTGAAGTAATCATTATTTAAACAGTATAATTTGAGGGTATTTGTTTAATATAGAACCTCATCTTTATCAGTTTCTTCCTTCAGCTGTTGGTTTCAGGTTTTGAAGGAAATAAATTTCTGTGCATAGAATTATTTAAGCTACCAGTATTAAAAAGTTTAGTGGTAGGAAATATTATTTTGTTCTTATTATCATACTTCATTTTAGAAAAATAACCACTTACATATTCTGTCATTCAAAGCATTTATTTTGTAGTTTGAGCCACCTCAAATTGCAGCAACATGACCTTTGGAGATGTTGTATGTATAATTACAAATAACAAATTATAATACAAGTCACATGATCTTCTAAACCAAACTGGATCCAGCACAGATAAGTCCTCTTGTTAAGCAAACAACTCTGGTTGAGAGAAAAAATGATAGTCTCTTCTCTTTTTTTTTCTTTGTGTTATGAATCTATAACACAGGACATGCTGTTAGGCAGGGTGTGTTGTGTCTTGAATTATGCACATGGCATAACATCTGATTTTTAATTTTTACTGACTGAGAGAGTGAATGCAAGTGAAAAGTGAAGCACCAGGGAAACTTAGTTCATAAAATACCAGAAGAATGTACAAAAGGGGAGGCATGGGTGCTATTTCATAGAGATTATCAGGGGCCCTCCAGTAATTTGTTTTAATCTAGATGACTCTTCTGAAATGTTGAGATAAGAATCAGGAAGAGAAATTTGCTTTTCATTTAAAGGGATTGGCTCTATTTTAATAGCCCAGTTTCTCGTGGTAAACCTTCTTAGAAGAGTTCCCAAAGTATGAAACAAATGTCCTCTCTTTTTCCTTATTTTTTTTTCCTGTTTCAAAGAGAAACAGTCCTTCAGTTATGACTATAGAGTTTTATTTTTCTTTTTAATTGATTAATATTTTGTTTTCCTTCAAGATTCAATAGATTTGAGGGCTCAGCAGTTACAGCGTCTGCCCAGCAATACATGAGTACACAGGTTCAAACCCCAGCACCATGTACACAATGATGTGTTTAACAAAAGTCACATGAAAAACTAACTAAAATTGATTCTCCCCCCACCCCCACTGTCCCTCTTTCTTTAAAAAGAAAAGAAAAAAGATTCAATGGATTTGGAAAAGAAAGGGTCATTGCCCAGTTACATTGCTATGATCTCACTAAAACTTTCCTGCTTTCCTTAACAGTAACACTCAGGAGCCCTCTCAGCAGTTGCCTTTGCCAGCAGCTTCAGCTCGGAGCATGTCCGAGACTCTGGAAAGCCCAGGCTCTGGAAGAACAGGGGTGGCCAGCCTCACAACTGCTGCCTCCTTCAAGCCTGTAGGATCCACTGGTGTTATCAAGTCACCAAGCTGGCAGCAGCCAAACCAAGCAGGTATTTCTGAGAAATCTTTTACTCCTTGCTTTCCTGAGTGTAATTATGAAAGTGTGTGCTGGGATTATGATAGAACTCATTAGTTGAATCCCTATTCTCAACCATCTAAGCTTCAGAAAGGACAATAAAGAACACTGTAGCTGTTTTGCCCTGTGAAGTGTCTCATAAATAACTTTCTGTTGTCAGCTTGATACAGTTGCCTTTGCTATTCATAATTATTGAAATGGGCATTTCTTTGTTGCCCAGATTACTCAGAAAACATGTTTTGAGTTGTAAATTCAGAGTACTATTTCATAACCAGTTATATTGTTGGAATGTTATCTTTGAAAATATAACATTTTGCTTTTGATGATACATGCAAATAACAACAGAAGCATTGATTGCCATTAAACAATTATTGAAGAAAGATCCTTTTCTTCTTATTCTCTAAATAATTTTGTGAAGCAGAAGAGGAAGAAGGACATAGTACTAGAAAAAGAATATTTGAATGGTAGGATGGAATACCTTGGGTACAATGTGGAAAGCTGAATTCTCATTCACTTCTACAGATGCTAGCTTAAGTCACCTTTGACCCTCAGTTTTCTGATGCCCAAAATGAAGGGAATCTAAAGCATTTCCTGTTTTTTTCCCAAGATGAACAAAGTTTATCATTATGTAGGTGAAGTGCTCTGTTAATCCGAAGTTGCTACTATGCTTTCAAATATTGCCAATCCTGAACCCAGCTTCATTGCTTCTCAGTTTCCAGGTTTGTTTGCTACCTACCATTGGTAGTTTACCCTCCTCTGCTGAACTGCATATCCTCAGACACATTTGGCTTATTTGCTGTCTCCTGGTGACTTTAAATGCTGCATGTCTAAAACTGTCATTTCCTGTTTTGGGGAATGGTACATCCACTCACTCACCAAAGCTAAAACGACACCCCGTAACTCACAATAACTAATACCAAATGATTCTTCTTTGCAGGAGTTCTTAAATTTTTTCTCTCCTCTATCATCAGAGCCTCACCTTGGTTCAGGCCCTCATCATTGTATTGTTACTGATGCAGTTTATTTCGTGGTAGCATGTATTACATGTTGCTAATTTTACAAAGAAGCTAGAAGTACAGTTGTCCCTCAGTATCCATGAAGAATTGGTTCCCCAACTCCTTACATAAACCAAAATCTACAGATGCCCAAGTGCCTTATTTAAAATGGCTTAGTATTCACATATAATCTACTTATATCCTCCTGTGTACTTTAAATCATCTTTAGCTTAGGGAATATTGACAACAAGAAAAAAGTCATACTTGTTTACGAAAGACACAATTTTTTTTTCTTTCAAATACTTCCCATCTGCTGTTGGTTGAACCCACTGGCTCAGCCACTTTAAGTTATTTCCATTCACTGAGAGCCTATATATGATAATGGAGATTCATTGTAATTGCTTTGTTTGTGCATTTACTATGGAAAGTAACCTTCCAAAAAATTACTTTGGTGTGTGTGGTATTTGGAAGCTAACAGAAGAATGTTTTGTAAAATAGCAAGGAAAAGACTAAATTTCTGAGATTGAAACTTAAGAGCTGGAATAAAGTATATGTGTACCAGAGGACGAAAGTATATGTATTGTTTTCTGAAGTTCAAAAGTTTATGATTAAAAATAACTACTCTGCCTCTTAAGAGGGAAAAAATATTCAATTGATATGGAATTCCTGGAAAATACAGTACAATAAAAGTACCACAAGAGGGCGACAGAATCCTTCTCTGAATCTAATTTAATTTGTTGAAATAAAGCAGACAAATCACAACAACTGTAATCACATGGTTAGTATTTAAAACATTTTGCTTTTTTCCTAGAAAATATAAGTGAATTAATATGAACAAAAATGAGTGCATATTATATAGCACCATACAATTTTATAAAATGAAAATGTTTCCCATTGTGAAGTTAGAGTTGAATTATGTTATAATCCTTAGCTCAAGTCAGAAAATATTGAATTTCTGTTTATCTTGTTCTAGGTGCTAGAAATAGGTTCTTAGTACATTGTTGTACTAATTATTTACATTATTTTGTAAAATGTTTTTAAAGACACAACATCACCAGCCTCCCAAATTTTCTACCCAAAAATATACCTTTAAAAAAAAAAAAACAGAGCACCTCAAAACCTACTTTACCACAGTCTTTGATAGTTTCAAGAGCTTCCTAATACAAGTTTTAACGTTCTTTGAGTTAGAAGGCAATAGCTATCTCCATGTGGGATCTTATGCACCTCACAGTTCCCCCGTGGAAACAGTGCCAAGCAAAGGGTTGGAAAGGCTAAAAAAGTGAGTGACTGGACCAGGGCAGGGCCAAAGAAAGCATTAAGACAATTGGCATTTCTTCTCTTCCATTGAGAATGGCAGCTTCCTTCTCTTGATAATTCATGGCTCTGCTCTAGTGTCAATGATAAAAGGAAAAAAATAGATTTGAACCTTTTCACTGCTTTGCCCCTGACAGGTCACCAAAAACTATTACCAGTGAATCATTTTACAAGCTGGGTCCAGTGGTACACACATGTAATCCCAGGGACTCAAGAGGCAGGAGGATTGCAAGTTCAAAGGCAGCCTCAGCAATTAAGCCAGGCCCTGTCTCAAAATAAAAAATACAAAGGACTGGGGATGAAACTCAGTAGTAGAGTATCCATGGGTTCAATTCTCAGTACCAAAAATATACAAATAAAAATTTAAAGATCCCTCCAGGTGATGGAAGGGAAGGAATCAATCACTAAATTGCAGTCCCAGATCTGCTTGGTTCATTCTGAAATCAGTTTAATGGATTATAACCAGCATTCTTCTTTCTTTTTTCATTTTTTTATTTAGACAAATATTTGTACATCTTTATGGAGTACATTATGATGATTCAACACATATATAGTGTATAATGATGATATCAGAGTAGTAAGCATTTCCATCTCTTTAAATGCTTATCATTTTTGTGTGTCGGGAATTTTGTATTCTTCTGTGTAGCCAGCACTTTTTTTTTTTAAGAGACAAGGATAGTGAGAGAGAGAAAAAAAATTAATTTTATTCAGTTTTTCATTTTGGCTTTCGTTGCTCCATCACTTCATTGAGTATGTTGTGCTGGGTTTGAATTCATGTCCTTGTGCATACAAGGCAAGTGCCATAACTGCTGAACCACCGCTCTAGTCCCTAGCCAGAACTTTTTAAAAGAGAAATATCATGGAATAGAAAAATGCCAGAGGATTTGAATGTATTCTTTTTAACATTATGAATAGGTATCACTTTATGAAAATATGGTTTCAGTATATTTGCACAAATATCTGAATACATATATGTACACACACACATACAGACCTGTGTTGAGTCAAAGGTAAAGCATTTTTATATTTAAAAATAGTTTGAAAGTTTCTGATTTTAAGAAGTATTTTAAGTCATACTTTTATTTATTGAGTGGTGACTTATGTATTTTTGAAAACAATGGGACAAAACAGAAAAGCCTGCCTTGAAAGGGCTGAATGAAACTTTAAGACCTACCAGTGTATTATAAGGCTGTCATGGGTTTCCGTTACATCCACATTCTGACTTTCAATCTTAGATCATTTCACTTGTGGTGTTATATTGCCTGTGCTGTGCAGAAATCTTTCGAAAACACTGTAATATAAAACCAGTTGATAACTAGAACTAGGTGTATGTGTAACAGCATTATCATTTAGGTTGATGGTCTTCTTTTTTCAGGAATATAGTTGAGCGTATACCACACACATGTGCACGCGCGCACACACAGTGACCCACAAAAAAGCTAAGTATTTTTAGGATGTGAAGTGTTCAAAAGTTCATAGTCTGGAGGAAAAATACTAAAATACAAAAGAAGTAGGAATGCAAGCTTGAGCTTCATGTCTGCTAGGATACTCCTGCCTCTTTGCCTTGTGTCTTTGGCTACACTACTAACATGAACAAGATGTAATAGTCCCTTTAGAAACATGGACTTGAAACTAGGAAAATATATAAAAGGTGAGATATTTTCTTGTTACTTTTCAGAATTGAGCACTTGTACTTTTGTAAATTTTTATTTAAATTCATTATGTTTGTATTTCTATTAAATTTTTATGTGCAAAGCTTCATATTATATATAATTAATAAGTGGTTTGATATGTATTTTCAAACCTTTGTAAATTTAGTGGTAAAAATTTAAAAATATATTCCTGTGTTTATATAGGTGAACTAACTTACTGTGTAATACTTGTCCTAGATTCTGTGTAAGCTATGGATACCAGATTAGGTAAATTTAGATCATTGGATGCATACACACACACAAACACACACACACACACACACACACACACATATAATATTACCAATATAGTCGAATGTTTTTCACAAATCCTGTCTTAAAGTCACAAAGAGCCATTATATAATGGAACACATTAATTCACTAATTTTAACTTAGTAACATGCAAAATGAAAATGATTTGTTTTGCTAGAAAACAAGCAACACCTTGCAAGATCGGCCCTATTGTACATTGAACCCAGTTTTCTGACTTTTGGTGGCTCTGAAGAATAGGAATGTGTGCTGCATGGGGTATGAATTTTATAAGGCCAGCATTTTTGAGCCTGCAATTTCTTTAACTGTTAAAATAAGGAGCATTTGCCTGGCATGTGTGAGGACCCAGATTTGAACCCCAGCACTATATACACAGTTAAATGGAGGGAAAACAAGCAACGACAACAACAACAGTTGAAAAATAAAAAATTAACTCTCAAAAACAAAAAAAAGAAAGAAAAAAGTTGCTTAGGAGAAGACTCCATTGTCAGGAAGCATTAAACTCACATAAGAGTTATAGTTGTTAGCATAAACAGTGCTGTAATTAGTATTATATTACTTCTACCCAGTAATTTTTAAAAATAATAATAATTCTTGAGCACTGTAATAAGATCTTTTCCCTCAAAGAATATGGGAATTTATGGCACAGTAAGGAAGCAAGCAGTGGAGTATAGAAAGAATGTTAGGGACATAGGCTTACCTGTTTCATCATGGTGAACAAATTAAGTTTGGATTCAAAGCACAAGAAATAACAGAAAAAAAGTTGCAAAGAAGAGATAAATCAGATTACAAGGCCCAGGTCAGAGGACATGGAAATATGGATCAACAGAAAGAGGAAAGGGAGATTTTGATAAATTTAAAGATTCAATCTCGAGGTAGAATATGTATTTGTTTATAATGAAGTCTTTCCTTATGCAGGAATGGGATTTTAATACTTGTGCCTAAAGCAGAAGCATACATAGTCAACCACCTTTAACATTTTTAGGAAGAGGCCAAGTTAGAAATGCAATAATATATAAAAAAAACTTTTGAGAGAACTTGGCCTCTCTCTCTCTCTCTCTCTCTTTTAAGAGAGAGGGGGGCAGTGAAAGAGAGAATCAATTTTATTTAATTTTTCACGTGGCTTTTGTTGCTCCAGCACTTCGTTGTATATGTGGTACTGGAGTTTGAACCTGCATGCCAGGGAAGTTATGTAACTGCTGAGCCACCACTCCAGCCCCAGAACTTGGCTTCTTGAAGGAAACCTCTAGTTCAGGACTGTCTAGTAGCAAGAGGGAATGTTAACAGAATGGGTTAATGTGGTGGGGCTTATTCAGAAAGGATTTTGACCATAAGAGAGTGATCTTGATGCTGAAATGTTACTAAAAGATTTGTAAGGTACAGGCAGTGGGAAAATCGGATTTGCCTTTTAAAAAATCATTATAGAGGTCATATGTCTAAGAGATCATTGTGATTTCACCATAGAGATTAAAACTGGAGTCCTGATAACATGCAAGAAGTGGCTGCAGTGATCCAGCATAGAGATGGTGATAATGAGTTTTTCTGGGCAATGGCTATAGGCATGGCCTGAATTCTATGGAGATCACAGCAGCTGAATTCTTAGGTTATCACCTGACTGGTTTTAACCACTGGTCCCCCAGGAGCTTGATTCCCAGTAGGGTACTCATGTATCTCCTGTTAAAACCCTGGTAGAGGGGGCTGGAGCAGTAGCTCTGCAGTTATGGCGCTTGCCCGGCATGCACAGGTATACAGGTTCAAACCCCAGCACACACGTGCACAAATAAGTGTCAGAGCAACAAAACCCATGTGAAAAACTCAATAAAAATTGATTCTTTCTGTCTCTCTCTGTCCTTCAAAAAAAAAAAAAAAAACATTGGTAGAGGATTTTATTTAGCACAGAGAAAATGTACAGTCAGCTCCATGTCTAGGGAGCTAGACATGATTCAGTCAACCTGAGATGGAAAATATTTGAGAAAAACAATTGCATTTGCACTAAACACATAGAGATATTGTTCTTGTTACTACTCCATACACAACACAGAATAACAACTATATAGCATTTGTTATATTAGTTATTTTAAGTAAGATAGAGATGATTTACAGTATACAGGAGAATGTGCTTAGGTTATACGCAAATACTATTACCTGTTTGAGCATCTGCATATTTTGGTATCTTACAGGGGTCCTAGGACCAATCCTCTTATATATTCCAAAAGAGAACTATACTTGTTTTCAGCAATCCAGACCATGACAGAGAAAAATTGATTGAACATATACTTCAGGTTTTTATGTCATGTGTCAGATTGCAACATCTAAATCTGCTGCATTGATTGCGTCTTGTGCTGTACTTGAAAATAAGCTAAAGTTTACTTTTATAGCATATCTGCACAGCTTTTCCTCATGCATTTATTTTCCTCAAACATTTTCTTATTTCTGAGTTTCACAATATTTGAGAAGATATATAATGATGCTTAATCAATATATTAACACTATCTATAATAAATGACAATTTCTTGGTCAGAATTATCTATTCACTAATACCTAATTATCATTTTCTATAGAAAAGTGTGTTGCTTTCTTTCATAACTTTGTTATGTTTTCTTTCCCAGTAGCTAGTGTTATCTAGCTGTGCTGGAAGTGTGCAATTTGCTGTTTTCATTAGCACTTCTTATAGCATGTTAGAGTATTGTCATCACCATGCTTTCTCTAATTGTATTTACACACAGCTCCCAGTGGGGTCCTGTTTATTCTTACATTAGCAAGAAGTCAGTGGACTTCTTTTTTTGTATTTTTATTATTAAATGCATCCATGGAGGCAAGAATTCTGAGGAAAATAAAGGCATTTAGTTGATATTATGGTGACATCCTCCATTCTATCATTTAATATATGTTCTGTCATTTAATGTGCAGCATTCTTGACCTCTGATAATCCACATTGAACAAATATCAATTCTCTGCTTTCTTATTAAGGCATCATTTCCTTTATATGAATCAGGTGATACATATATAAACTTTTTATTAGTGAAACACAAAGATGTTATAATATGTGGTAAAGGCAAAGGCTCTTTACTGACAATGATGTGAGAATATAAACACTTGCTTTAGAATGTAAGTTGTGTTTCAAAGAAGCACAATATAAGCTGTAAATATAAAAGTTGTGATCTGTTAAAGGTCTTTGGGGGACAAAGGAAATTTCTTTTGTTAAGAAAAAAAGGGAAAAAGGCATGAACTTCCTTTTCGAAATAATTACCTCGTTGACTTTAGCCCCTATTGCACCCTGTCAGGAGGAGCATTCACCACCCGCTTTGGGTATTTGTAACTCAAGAATACAGTGGGCAGCCCAGAAGGGAACAGACTGTATTGTTTAACCATGAAATGCTGGGTATCCTTGACTGGTAGTAATAATTATATTTATAGTATTTTGAATTTTAAAAATAATCTTTATTGGGGCTGGAGCAGTGGCTCAGCGGTTACAGTGCTTGCCTGGCACGTGGGAGTATGTGAGTTGGAACCCCAGCACCACGTACACAGCAAAGTCTCGGAAAAATGGAAGTCACATGAAAAACTAAATAAAAATTCCTTCTCTCTTTCTCTCTCTCTCTCTCACTGTCCCCTCTTTCTTTAAAAAAATAATAATAATCTTTATTCAGAGTACACATTGCAATTAAAAGATTAAAACATTTCAGAGAAATCAAAGGAAATGTTCAGTGAGATGACCCTAGTCATTTTTACTCCCAATAGTGTATTTTCCTGTACTGCAAGATAACAACAATACTGAATTTATTTAAAGAGGACTAGATCTCACAGGGATAGGATAGAAGGGATTCTTGCCTTGGATAGGTAGGTTGAATAAACTAGGTACCTGGCAATTGCTAAGACCTGTTTCAAGTAACATTTTCTTTGCACCTAAGTTTCATTTTTGAAATTCAGACTGTTTAGCTAAGATTGTAGTTCATTCAGCCCTTAGTCATACCATGCCTCTAGTGTGTGCTACAGTTTAGCAGTAAAGACAAGCTTGCTTATTTACTTCATTATGGACAAAGCTTTGGAGAGATCCGATACGTCCTTTGTTTTCTTTTTTCAAGGAACACTCAGATATATTTGTGAGATTTGATTAGATCCAAGACTGAATGATGTGCATCTCAGTTATAAGTGGATATAAATTCTATCTTTTTTTGAAGTCTAAAGGAAATAGGGGTGAGAAAGGAAATTACTGTTTCTACAACCACCCCAAATTTCATTGTAGGCTTTGTGCTACTCTAATAAATCGAGATAACTAGATTTGCTTAGCTAAGATGGATAGATTTATTGGTTCCATCTTAAAATTTTTACACGAGTACGTAAACTGCTACCAGTTGCATGTATTTCATCTCTTCTAATAATGTTTTATTGCCATCTGCTCCCCTGCACTTTGATATCATTAAGCAGTCCACTTGCCATGAAGGCCTGAGTAGAGCCATACATTTTCAAAACTGATGTGTGAAGCATCTAAATAATCTTGTATCTTCTTATAAAATGAGTAGATTTTTGTTTAAAATCATGATTCACAGAAAAAAATAAACATAACCACCTGCTTTCTTTCTTCTAAATGTTCTTTTATTGGGATTCATTTTTATGTTGAAAGCTTCCTGGTGCAGATTAAAGTACACATCTATGAAAACTGTTCTTTCTCCCTATTTTTCTTTCATCCTGACATTAACAAATTAAAGCTTTTCTAAAGGAAGACATCTAGATTTATCCATAAATGTTTTTCATAAATAATTACTATATCTTATGAATTGCATATGGTTTAAATCATGCATTGAAAAAATATGGTCCTGTCCTACCACCTATTTTTGTAAATAAAGTTTATTGAAGCATAGTCATGCTCATTTCTTTACATTTTGTGACTTTCATGCTGCAACAGCAGAGTTGAATACTTGCAAAAAAGTCAAAAAGTCCTATGAACTCTAAAATATTTACTGTCTGGCTCTTTGCAGAAAGTGTATTAACTCCAGGTTTAAACCATATGAACAAGAAAAATTTTATGCTTGATAATTCTGCACAGTAGATGAAAACTTTATTGGTGGCTGTGAGCAACCTTTCAGCACTAATCTTAGGGTGCTCTGTGTATTTGCTTGTCTTCGTCACCCTGCATAAGATAAATCATTTGGAGACAGGTGTCATATTCCTGGGTGTATCTTTGATACCAGAATTCCTGGATTTAAATATTGTATGTATTTCTAAGTACTTGGTGAATGAATGGATGCTTTATTTGTTAATCATGTAAGATCTTATGTCAGAGTATAATAGTAACTGAGATTTATGAAGTATTTCCTAAAACTTAAGGAATTATAAGTAAATAATTTACATATATTTCCTTAATTTATCTTTTCACATTTTATGGTAGTTATTACTGCTTTTTACTGATGAGGAAATGTAAGACCCAGAATGATGACATTTCAAAGTCATGGCTAGAAAATAATATAACTATCTTAACATTATGTTGTTATGCCAGATAATATTGCCTAATCAAACATTGAAGAGCTAAGTGAGCAACAGTCTCTGCTTTTAAAATGTGTGAAAATCAGGGCTAGAGAGGTAACATAGCAGTAGAGTGCTTGCCTGGCATGCAGGAGGACTATGGTTCAATCCCCAGCACCACATATGCAACTAAGTGGCAGAAAAACAAAAACCAGATGAAAAAATAAGATTAACTCTCTTTTTAAAAAAATGTGAAATCACACATAACTTTGGATAGTGATAATAAACTTTGTTTTGTTTCAGAGATCTACAGACTTTAAATGAGACTTAGATCTTAAAAGAATTAGTAGTAGAAACAGAAGTGTGAGAACATTCCTGATTGTAAAATTTTACAATGACGTATATTCATCTTTGGAGACGTTGTGAATACTGTTTTGTTTTGTTTTGTTTTTAAGAGAGAGGGACAGTGTGAGAATGGGAGAGAGGGAGACAGACAGACAGAGACAGTATCAATTTTAGTTTTTTCACATTTCCTTTGTTGCTCCAACAATTCTTTGTGTACATGGGTGCTGGGGTTCGAACTTGTACTTTTGCACATGCCAGGCAAGCACTGTAAACACTGAGCCACTGCTCCAGCCCATGAATACTGTTTGACATGGAGAAACTTCCTTAATTTTTTCCTTTCTATTTTAATTTTTTTCTCTACATGATTAGGATTCTATTTATATGGAAAATATAAGCCATAGATACCTTCTTCCTTTATCTCTGGGTTTAGAGATTAAAATTAATAGAAAAATGGTAAAAGCCATACCCATTTTGGTTTCATGTTATAGGCTATGCCAGAACTCTAGACTTAATGTGAGTATGAAATAATTTTAATGTATGTTCTACAAGTATTTTCACCCAATATGAGCAAAATTCTTCAAATTTAATACTTTAAATAAGTTTTTAGCTTACAGAATCTATATAAGTTTACTAGTAATCCTCTTTAGTATTATTGAAATAATGAATTATGCCTCAGCTTTTAGTTTTTAAAATATTTTCTTCTTTCTCTTTGTTCTTTATTCCTTTTTAATTTTTAATAACATAAATACATTGGCTTCCCACAATTAAAGTATGGTCTTGTCTTCCCATTTTTAAATTGCAATGATAACTGAGATTTTTCAGAAAATTCTGCGTTTTATAATAGATAAGATAAATTTTTATTTTAACTAAATAATGACAAAACCAGATACATTAACATTTCACATCTTTATTTGCATGGTACATTCTGGGTTTCCTTTACTTATAACTTCGACCAAATGGAAGTCTTCTACATAAGAGCAGCTAATACAGGGAAAAAGGAAAATCTGTGTGTACTGACTGTTGATAGTGTGTGATGTAAGAAATTAAAAAGAGGACTAAACCTAATCCAAGTCCCCATGTTCACTTTAATTAAGACACTTTAGATCTAGTTTAATCTGTGTTCTTAAAGTTGAAAGACTGGTTGAGTGGAAGAAACTAACCTCCTGAAGTTGCGGAAATACTTGATACTTAGCCTTGGGTGCACCTGTTCCAGTTCTTTATGGCATACATACCAGCATTCTCCACTGCTTAGGGAAATGATAATAGTTTAATCTGTCCAGTTTTGCATTTAATCATTGAGTTAAAAAATCCTTGATTCCATTTAATAAAAATTGCATAAACCTCTTTCTGATGCTCTCTGATCTTAGATCTTGGCTTAACTTTTTCCATTTCTGTTGGATATGATTTCATGCCTGGATTATGAAGAGTAGACTGCTGTTTATTCTTCCAGCACAAGGAGCTTGACAGACAAAATGCACAGATCCCATGCTTCTCTCGGCCACCATCTGTCTGGGATGGCTGGGGAAGGGGCCGAGGAGAAAACACTGACTGTGCCCAGTAATATGCATGCCTGCTGCTCCTGCTGCTGCCCAGTTTAGTATGTGTAAAATTTCTGCCATACCTTTGAGGACATATTCTGAGATGTTGAATTATGATACTTTATCTACCCATGAGTGCCAGAACGTTACTTTGATGTAGCCCAGTTATTTATACAAGTGTCATTAGCCACAGTGTTTTAAAGAGAAACACCCCTCGCAGCCGAGCCAGTTGTTTTTCACACCATAAACTCACGTATGACTTCTGCCTTGTGAACATTTGTCTTTTTCCTTTTGCAATGGAGAGCATTTGTATTCATAGATATTTTCAACGTAAGCCTTAACTTGTAACAATGAGACTGAAATATTACATATTTTCCATAAGGAATCAGAAATACTTTATGATTATCCCTAGATTGATTCCCATAATTTTCTTTGTTGCTTTATCTTAATCCAAATGTAGTGGTTGAAGTATTTACAGCTCCATGATAGTTGTACAACAAAATGGATTTAGTGCTTCTTCCCTGTTTTTCCTTAGCAAAAGTATTAAATCTCCAATTATGTTTCTCTTATAAGGTTTTTGAATATAAATATAAAGTCTCAAATATTTTTTAAAGCATGAATATCAAGCCTTATAGCCATGTGTTTTATTTCAGGAACTTTGTAGTCATTAATTATAATGACTAAAAAGTGTAGGCAGCCAAGGTTAGGGAAAGAAAGAACACTCTCTGTAAGAAATTAAATTTATCAGTTACAGAAAACACAAAAGGCTTAAAGGTAATAATCTAAGCTGTTAAGGACACCAGCATAAATAAAAACTAATGCTTTCATACATTATTCCTGAATTTATCCTTATAGGCTCAGTAGGGAAATTAAAATAGCAGAAATTAATCATCTCATTTATCACTAGCCCCTCCTCTGAACTGGTCTAGAAGTTAGTATTTCCAGGTTTAGATCAAATTTGAGAAGATCTGCCTCCATATTATAATGTCCCAAGGCAGTCACTGGCAAAGCTAGACCTTGGCAACAGTTGATACATGATAACTGTTTGATTAATGAATGCATAGGGGTGTAGGCTCTTGAGTCAGGTGGACATAATTCTGGGTTGCAAATTCCCCATTCTCCTCCCTTCATTGGTTTCCATGACATACTCTTCTGATTTTTATTCTCCTGTCTGTCTATCCCTAAAGTGTGTGTTATTGCTTTCTACCTAAGGAACTTTTCTTCTTTGTACTGTATTTTCCTAAACAACCTCACTCCCATGACCTAAATGTCACCAATATGCTGGTAACCCCTGAATCAACTTTTCTAGCTTAGATACTTCTCCTGAGTTCACATATTCAGTAGGTTATCTGTGCTGAGATGAACCATGGGTACCTCCAACTTTAAAAGGAGGGTGCACCCTCTTAAAGAAAAGACTAAGCATGCTCTTACCCTCTACCATGCGTTCATACATAGCATAGAGCCTGCCACTTTCTAAGATTTCCATTTATACTTGGTAAATGACTAAATATCTATATAAGTACACATTAATTTTCTGATTCCTAGCCCCTGTGCCATGTTAGTCAGCTTTCTGTTAGTGTAACAAAATACCTGATATGTCCCACTTAAAGAGTAAAGGCTTATTTTGGCTCACAGCTTTGAAAGTTTCAGTGTATGGGCAGTTGGCCCCCATTACATTAAGGCCTGTGGCGATGTGATACATCATTACAGGAGTGCATGGTAGAGCAAACCTAGTCACTTGGTGGCAGAGAAGGAAAGAGAGGAAGAGACTGAGATCCCACAATCCCCTTCAGGGTCTGGTCCTACCTCCTAAAGGTTCCACCACTTTCCAATAGCACTGTGTGCCACTGAGGGACATTTCAGATCCAAACTATAATATCCCCTATAACATAGTTGACTATATATTGATCTGTAACCTTTAAATTCTTGAGGGCACAAATCATATCTGTCTTATTCACAGCAGTAAAGCCTGGCACATTACTTGATTATATAGTCATTATTCAGAAAGCACTCACTTTACTTCATTGTTCTACATGTCCTTGGCCAAGTTTATGTACCCTTTCTGAACTTTATGTTCTTGAGCTATATAATAACAATGATGATAATACCTTATAGTGTCATTGTAAATCATGTATGTCTGTTGTGTAAGCTTGGTTTCTTCTGCATGTATGTTGCAAGAGTTGGGGAGATAGAAAGGATTATATATTAGAAGGGATTTAAGAGACAAGTGTAACATATGAAGCTTATTTGGATCCTATTTAATATTGCAATAAGAGATGTGTGGTAGGCAGAATAAAGCCACCACCCCACAAATCTGTCCATATTCTAATAACAGAACCTGTGAATATGTTATGTTATATGGCAGAGGAGAATTGAGGATGCAGATGAAGTTAAGATTGCTCATCAGTTGATCTTAAGATAGGAAGATTATCCTGGTGGGACTCAATGTATATCATGAGTCTTCAAAAATGGGAGGAGGAAGAGAGGATCAGAGTGATGCAGTGTGTAAAAGGCTTTACTTACTTTTGCTGTCTTTGAAGATGGTGGATATGGCTGTAAACCAGAGAATTTGGGCAGAATGTAGAAACTAGGAAACGAATTTCCTGAAAGCCTCTAGAAGGAAAAACAGTCCTGCTAATACCTTGATTTTGATCCAGCAATATCTGTGTAGCAGAACCATAAGAAAATAAATCTGTGTAGTTTTTAAGCCAAGATGTTTTGGTAATTTATTATAGTAGCAATAGAAAACTGATACAGGGTATAATCAGAAAAATATGAAAATTGGTTTTTTGATAATATTAAGGAATAATTTTAAGTGTAATAAAGGAATTATGATCTTTTAGAAGAGTATTTTAGAAATTGTATGGCAGTATTATGAATTAAATGACATATCTTGAATTTGCCTCAAAATAATCTAAAGATGACAGAGAAATAAGACAGATGAAACATGATCAATTATGAAGTCATAATGGCCAAATCTTGATTCTTTCCTTTTATTAAATGTACTGCTTTTTAAAATAACAGATTGGTGCTTTACAATCCTGTAGAGATAATCAGTTTGTGGTTTTTAAAATTCTAGAATCACTGTGAACTCATGATCTGAACATACTAGAAACATTTCATTCCCTTGCATTAATAAATGCTCAAACTGCCGTGCCTACTTCTTCCAGTCCTTTTAATTCAAATCTGCTGGAAGTGTTCCCTGCTTTCTAGTTTGAAAAGATACTCCATACTATTGCTATTCAATTTTGGTTCAATCTAGAATCAACAATTTCTTTAGAATCTTGTTCAATTTAGTATAGAAAGAATAATTTGGGAGGCTGAAGTCATTCCTTGTCTAAGCACAAATTTACTGAGCAGTATGGCTGGGACTATTCTAGATACTAGGAACAGAGTGAACAAAGTAGACAGCATCCCTGCCCTCAGGTGTGGAGAGATAGCTGATTAACAATTAAAAGAATATAAATACATCAGATGGTATTGAGAGCAATGGCAAAATGTAAGCCAGTTAAGGAGGACAGGGACTGCTGGCTTGGCATGGTGTGCTGTTTTGCATAGGGCCATCAGGGAACGCAACATTGACAATATGGGGTGAGGGAACAAGGCACAGAGGATTTGAATTAAAAGCTTACTGGTCATTTTAAAGGAATAATAAGGTGGACAAGGTATAGAGTGGCAAGAGAGCAGGTCAAAGAGGTAGCAAGGATCAATTCTCTAAGACCTTTGGCTTTGGTTCTGGGTTAGAAGGTAGACTTTAGAAGTCTTGGGACAGAGGAGTTGCATGATCTGACTTCATTTTTGCTGGCTTCTGTGTTGGTGGCAAGGGTGGAAGCAAGGAGATCTATAGGCGGTCACTGCAGCAATCCAAGTGAGATGATGGTAACTAAGACCAGGACGTAGTGTGGAGGTGGTGAGATGTTGTCAAGTTATGTGTTTTTGTATTGCCATGAGCAGTTCATCTTCCAACACCAGGATTGCCTTCCTACTGAGTGATATGTTCAGCAATATGAAAGCACTACATCTCGTACAAGAGCGCTGCCTTAGAAGGCATCTGTATTGTCACTAACATTTGCCCCCAGCCCCAGTTGACTTATGTTATGTGTCCAAGTAAAGTTTGACGTAATATAGTGTTTTTTCATCTAGTATGTGTCAGTAATAAGAATATGTTAACTGTTATTTGAATAATTTTATTTGAACCAAAGAATCCACTAATTAGTGTCATGCCTATTCAAGTACAGTTTGGACAGGTGCTTAATATATGCATTTTAATCTGCACTACTCTTTCAAATGCATTGGTTCAGAGTTAATAGACATTTAGGAACAGGAATAAAAAACACAAATATCAAATAACCCACCTTATTATTAATATAGTTAGAAATCATCCAAAGAATTCACACTTTGTACTACCAGGAGTTCTATTGGTCTTACCCTCTTTTCTACTGAAAACTCTTTATTTGAATAAACTTTATCATCACTTGGTTAGGAACTTAAAATAATTAGAAAAAAATTCGACTTAGAACAAGATCACTTAAAATTTGTGTTGATTGATTTGCTAAATAATGCAGATCTGAATCCCAGAGACTCCAGAGGCTGAGGCAGGAGTATCACAAGTTCAAGGTTAGCCTCAGCAACTTAGTAAAACCCTGCCCCAAAATAAAAAGTAAAAGAACTGGGGATGGAGCTCAGTAGTAAAGCACTCCTAAGTTCAATTTCCAGTACCAATAAAATAAAATTTAAAAAACCTGAATCATCTGCTTGTGGAAAAATGCAATTAAGATCTTTCTAGATTAAAAATGTTTCACTTTATCTTGCCAAACAAAATATAAAAATTTGATGGATAACAACAAGTTATCAAATTAATGACTATTATGTAGTTCAATTTTTAAAAATTCTTTAGTGAACAGTATATAGTCCAAAAAGATGACTTCTTTCTTTGTTGTAAATAAACTTATATATCATCAGCCATAGCTTTGTTGCCTTTTTAAAAATTCTGATGTATTAACATGACAAATATTTTTAAAAGTGGCAGCTCAGGGCTGGAGCAGTGGCTCACCAGTTATGGTGCTTGCCTGGCATGCGTGAGTATGCGAGTTCAAACCCAAGCACCACATACGCAACGAAGCCTCAGAGCAATGAAAGCCACATGAAAAACTAAATAAAATTGATTCTCTCTCTCTCACTTTCCCTCTTCCTTTAAAAAATAATAATAATAAAAGTAGTAACTCAACATATTATACATCGGGTATGTTTTACTTGACTAACTTGATAGATTTCTTTATCCTGTGCAGAGAAAGCATTCTAGTATACTGCTGGGTGTTTCCTCTAGTTAATTTGTGTTTAATTCATTTAGTGATAATCTTTGAAGCCTTAGAATTGACTATCATAGGGTCAAAAAATAAAATGAAAGATTATGTATGGATATATGCCATTCTTAACCTTTAGAAGACTCATAAATAACAATTTTAAAGTTCATGAAAGTGAGACTTTCACCAGCACTGTTGGTTTGGAGGATAGCTAATGGGTTTGAATTTTGTGGTGCTGAAATTCATTTGGTACAAAAGAAAAGAATTTAATTTCCAAAAAAGGTCCCAGCAGCATAGGATTTATCCACAAAAGAAGCCAACTTGAATGAAAGTTGCTCAAATTGAAGGTTCAAAAGGAAATCTAGAGTCCGGAGCTCACTTCCTCCCAGTGTGCTCATTGTGACACCTCACTTACTCATTATTCAGTTTGAATAAGTTGCTTAACCTTTTTGTGACTTAGATTCCTACAATATGATGTGGGGCTGATTCAGTCCTCCTATTTAATGGTCTTCTTAGAATTCAAAGAAAAAAGCTTATTACAAATAAGTAGTTTGTCATCTTGAAGCTGTCTCTAAGGAGCTATTATTTTCTTCCTACATAAAGCTATGATTTTTACAACAGGTTCCATACATTTGAAGCATTTTGTCACTGGGCTACCCATGGAACATTGGTTTTCTGTGAGGGAGAGTGTAGTTCCATTATAATGGAAACAGGGTTCATTTTGTGGTGTTTCCCCTCTCTCCACACCTTGCCTTCTATGCCTCCCTCTCCCTATAAGCAGAGGCTAGGGAGTTGGCACTGGAGAGCTCAGAAGTTGCCCACTCCTGTGCTAGAGTAGTGAGAAATTCCGTCTGAAGAAATGAAACATCACTTTATTCATATGGGAAATAACTGTGCTTTGGAAATGTTCAGGACTCAGTAATTCACAGGGGTTGTGTTGCTTTGTATGCGGGCCAATGTGCTAGCAACACAGCAACAAACTGAGGTGCGAGAATTCCTCTTACATCCAATGTGGTTAAAATGGGCAGTAACAGAAGCAGGCTTTTCTCCCCAAGAAAGGAAAAGCAGTCGAGCCTTTTTATATGTATTTAAGATTCACTTGCATGTTTCATATGTAAGAATGACTTCTCATGTTAAATGAGTTAGTTCCCTGTGTACTTTCTCCTTGAGGCATGGGCCAGATGGATATGTCCCATTTTACAGTGACGGATGGAGAATTACTGCACCCTTTTATTGCTAAGAATGTCTCAGTGGCTCAGCACTTTAGGGCTTATGCATAGATAATGTGATAATATAAAGGCACATGCTAGATGAAAGGGTTTGACTGTCTTTGAGGTCTGATTTTCAGATTTTCCAGTGGGAAAGTTTTTCCATTATTGAAAATCCTGAAAATCCTGAACCTAATCCACATTTTTATATAGTTATATGGTTATAGTTTAAAGGAAAAAAAAACAAAAAGTGATGTGGAACCTTGTTTTGATTAAATATTAGCTTTCACCTTCTATTTGTATGACAGTCTTCTGGTAATACATAGAAAGGAGAATATAGTTTGTACTCATTTCTGAGAGTTAATAATTGACTTATAAATAGTAAGTAAATTATACATACAGGACACTTCTAGCCATGGTGCTCAGATGGAGAAGAAAATGTCACTCCTTCTAACTTTGCAGAATGGAGACACTAAGTAGCAATAGAGAAAGGGGCATTCCATTGACTAGGGCTCCTAAGGTAGGGTCTGGTATGGCCTATTCAGTGGACAGTGAGTAAAGGATAGCGTAGCACCCTTCACTCAGTCTAGGGAACCAAACTTCCCATTACCATTGCCTTTTCTTAACGTGTGACCTCAGGCAGTTTCCTTAACCACTCTTTACCTAAGATTCCTGATAAATTAAAAACATGGAACTAGAGGCTGGAGTGGTGGCTCAGTGGTTGCAGCACTTTCCTGGCATGTGCAGGTGTGCAAGTTCAGACCCCAGCACCACGTACACAACGAAGTGTCTGAACAGTGAAAGCCACATGAAAAACTAAATAAAGTTGATTCTGTCTTTCTCTCTCACTCACCGTCCCTCTCTTTAAAAAAAGAAATGTGAAACTTATCACATTCAAATTGCAGAACTCTTAGAAAAATGTAGGAATAATCCCTTTAAATAGTATTCCCACAAGTTAAATATTAAGCAAGTGTAATTTAGCATGATGGTGGTGAGGAGGAGGAAGCATATACAACAGTTGTCAGGAAGGTTGGAGTGGGCTTAGTGAGAGATGAGCTGCAGTTTGCAATGAGCAGTCACAATTTTATGAGCACAACAATATGACCAGAGTAGTATTTTTGAAAAAAAAAAAAACATGTACCATAAGAGGTTGAAGAAGAGACTGGCAGCAGGTGTAATGATTAGAAGACTTGTAATCCTGACTTGAGGAATTCAGGACCAGAACTCAAATGAGCATGGGTTTAGATTAGAAGTGAGAGCATTACCATAATACAGTTGCAGGGACCTGGGGATGAAGCATCGGGGACATAGGAGGCAGAGTGCTGTGCCCACGTAAGTGGGAGAATGCAAAACATAGAAGTTCTTAGGAAAGGCTGGTAGTATATGCAGGAAAGGGAAATCCATTTTACATGTCTTGAGTTTAAAGACAAAATCTGGGTTTGGCATTGAAAATGTAAACCAGGGTTAGACACTGAAGAGCAGAGATGGGAGTCTCACTGAAAGACTAAATGAGGTAAGAAGGAAGCAGCTGTACAAAGTGAATATTGCAGTAATTCTCTTTTCCAGTTCTGTGAGAGAAAGTGAGAGCCTAAGAGAATGGAATCATGTTCCTGGCCCACTGGACTTAGCTTGAAACATGAGGAGTAGTAGAGGTCCCTGGCCTGTTAAGTGCCATTTCATAGATGGAGTCCCAGGTACGGCACTGCAGATATGCTAAGTGTCACAAATGCTGGGCTTCTGCATCCATAATTGCACATCCTAGCAAAGCAGGGTTTATTCTGGTGAGTGAGAAGTATCCATACAATTATCTTAATTAATCGTACCCAATTCCATCCATACCTTTAATATGGATATTGTCAGCTTGTGTTGGTATACATGTGTATGTATTCATCTATAAACATGTGTTCTGTTCTTCCTTTTAAATGATTTTTATGTGTGTGTATTTTATTATTCATTTTAAATGATTTTAGTGTGTGTGTTTTGTTGTTCTTTTTAAATGGTTAGAGTTTGTGTCTTTTTTCTTCCTTTATATTTTAGTGGCCTGTGTGCAAGGAGAAGGCCTGCTGCTAGTTTCAGTCACTTATGGTTTTCACATTTGTTCACTTATGTGTTGATCCCAGTTTATCCATTCATTCATTTCTGACATTCTTGCTAAGTAATGAATAAGACATAATTCTTAGAAGCAAATTATCTAGTTGGGGAAGAAGAGACACACACATATGCAGTTGAAGCAATAATAAAGACATTCACAGAAAAAACTATGGAAACATAAAAGAGTAATTTAACTTGGATCTGGATCATGTGGAAGGGGCCATGGGTCGAGGTGGTTCAGGTAGTGTTTTGCAGAAACTGACTTCTGGGTTAAATCGTAAATAATAAGCAATGGTAACTATGTAAATAGGAAAAAAGATAGAAAAATGACATTACGGAGAGCAAAACCAAGCTGTGGATAGATAGCCCCCATTCACAAGAAAAGTGAGGTAGTTTGGTGTTGAAGCAATAAGTGAAAGGCAGCCTAGGGAAACATGAGGTTATGCAGCAAGAACAGATCCCCGGAGGGATTTGCATGCAGTGCTTAGAGGCCTGAACTCCTTGACTGGCCACAGAACAGGAGATGTTGAAAGGCTCTGCACAGAGTTGTGACTGCATAAGATTTTAGTCTTAAGTGGCAGTTAGGAGGATGAATTTTTTTTAATATTTTTTTATTTATTAGATGGATATAGAGATACAATTGAGGGGGAAACATTATCAAACATTCAAGAACCAATGTATATATACTTAGTTATCCAGGGCTAAAGCCATATCATGGATGCCCAGCTTGGGTTCCCCCTGTTGCTGTTTCCCCCAGAAAAACTCCTGAGTTAAATGGATATCTCATGGAGGACAGAGATCTCCTTCTGAGATGATTCCCCCATATCCCATTCTCCAGTCTCCTAGGAGTTCTTCCTACATCCCCCCCCAGTCCCCCTCCCTACACCTCCAAGTATCCTAGGAAGTCATCTTCCTGATGCGTTGAGAATCATCCAATTTGAAGTTATTGTTAGCTTAGCCGTCTAACATCCTGCTTCCCGATGTATTCTAGCTTCCACAGATGAGAGATACCATTCGACCCTTGAGTCTCTGAGATTGGGATACTTCACTCAGCATAATTCTTTCCATCTTCATCCATTTGGCTGCAAACGCCATAATATCTTCTTCTCTGATGGCCGAGTAGTATTCCATTGTATATAAGTACCAAAGTTTTTGTATCCACTCATTGAGTGAGGAGCATCTGGGTTAGTTCCATAATTTAGCTATAGTAAATTGAGCTGCTATAAACATTGATGAAGCCATATCACTATAATATGCTGTTTCCAACTCTTTTGGGAAAATACCCAGGAGTGGGATAGCTGGGTCATAAGGTTGTTCCATCCTTAATTTTTTGAGGATTCTCCACACCGCTTTCCAGAGTGGCTGAACCAGTTTGCAGTCCCACCAGCAGTTTGACAGTGTTCCTCTTTTCCCACAGCCCCTCCAGCATCTGTTGTTAGAATTTTTCATTTTTGCCACTCTAATAGGAGTGAGGTGGTATCTCATTGAAGTTTTGATTTGCATTTCCCTTATAGCTAATGATGTAGAGCATTTTCTCATATATTTATGGGCTTTCTGGACTTCCACTGGAGAGAAGTTCCTTTTGAGATCTTTAGCCTATTTATCGATTGGATTATTTGCGAGTTTGGATTTTAGTTTCTTTAGTTCCTTGATATTCTGGATATTAGCCTTCTGTCCGAGGTGTAGCAGGCAAAGGTTTTCTCCCATTCTGTAGGTTCTGTCTTGATGCTCTTGACTAGATCTTTAGCTGTGCAAAAACTTTTTAGTTTAATTGCATCCCATTCATTTATTCTTGACTTTACTGCTTGAGCCATGGGAGTTTTGTTGAGGAAGGCGCTGCCAACTCCTGTGTCCTGTAGTGTTGACCCTACTTTTTTTTCTAGTAAGTTTAAAGTTGTTGGCTTAATATCCAGATCTTTGAGGAGGACGAATTTAAGGAAGATAAAACATTCAGAAGGTATTGCAAGATTTGGGTTATTGTTAAAATTTAAGGGGAGAAGTGTAGAATAGAAGACCCCGAAACAAATTCTCAAATCTTTAAACATCTGATTTTTGACAAAGGGGGACAAAATATTACATGGAGAAATGACAGCCTCTTCAACAAATGGTGCTGGACAAACTGGTCATCCACCTGCAGAAAGTTGAAATTAGACCCATATCTTTCTCCTTACACAAGAATCAAATCAGAATGGATCAAGGAGCTTGGTATTAAACCAGCTACGTTGCAACTGATAGAAGACAAAATTGGTCCAACACTTCAACATTTGGGAGTAGGCAAAGACTTTCTCAACAGGTCTCCTAAAGCCAAGGGAGTAAAGTCAAAAATCAGTGAATGGGATGCCATAAAGCTAAAAAGCTTTTGTACTGCCAAGGAGACAATCAAAAGAGTCAAGAGGTTTCCTACAGAAATGGAGAGAATCATGGACTATGATTCCTCAGACAAGGGTCTCATATCCAGAATCTATAAAATCCTCAAAAATGTCAGCTACAAAAACACCAACAGCCCAATTGATAAATGGGCCAAAGAGCTAAATAGAGACTTCTCACCAGAGGACATTGATCAAGCCAATGAAT
>PVKS010006489.1:0-78149 GCA_004027875.1 Aplodontia rufa
GGGAGAGGAGGAGAGGGGAGGTGATGGGAGGGGAGGGAATGGGAGAGGAGGGGAGGGGAGGGAAGGGGGAGAAGAGGGGAGAGGAGGAGAGGAGAGAAGAGGAGGGGAGAGAAGGGGAGGGGAGAGAAGGGGAGGGAAGGAAGAGGCATTTCCCAGCTGTCCAGGGAGAGCACCTTCATGAAGGTAGAGGGCCCAGAATTCTTCTGCTTCCCTGAATCCACCTGTCACTGGGGCAGAGCTTTTCTTGGTGCCTGAGAAAAGATCAAAGCCGGAGGAAACAATGTTTCTCACAAGACCCAGCAGAGAGCACTTATTAAAGTAGACCCACTGGGAAAAAAAAGGACTCCATGACTGTTCCCATTCATTCTTAGAGGAGAGGATGGACAGCACTTGACTTTCAAAGGCAGTAGGGCCCCAGGACAAGATGAGAGTGACCAACTCATCCTGTTGTATGCTTCAGGATGTGATCTGTGACTGCAAGTATTATTTATTTCTGAATTGGAAGTATAAATTTATCAGACGTTTCTGGGGAAAGACAATTTCCAGAAAATTTTGTCTTGCTATAATTGTAAAATTTAGTTTCCTCATTTCTGCTCATGAAATATGAAAGACAAGTTTGATTTCACTGTGCCACTATAAATAGATTTTCTCTTAAATATTTTCCAGAAAAAGTTCATTTTCTTGGACTTCTAAATAATCCTTGCTAAGAATACAAAAGAATGGTAATTAATATGTGTGTGTATGTGAGAGAGAGAGATTTTCCTTTGTGAATAAAGGCAACTGCCCACTTTAATTCAGTGGAATTGAATAGAAAGAGCATAATTTACTTCTGCTTCTTAGTTACTAATAACGATTGTAAAAATAACTAAAATATTCAGGAGGTTGTAGTTATGGAGATTACCAGTAACTCTAAAATGTGAAATACAATTTGTTGAGGAATATATAAACAGACGGAATGAAAACTAACAGAGAGAAGCAACCCTAATTAAAATCTTTAAATTCTAGCGCCTGCCTTTCTTCAATTCTGATGAATCCATTACAACTTGGTGCTCTGAAGTACCCACAACAAAGAGTGCTTTCCAAGCCTGGAAAATTAAAAAAGAGCTTCAGATAGTGAGATGCAGAAAAGACAACCCACGGGTCAGAAATCCATAAGCAGTCGTCAGATGACATGAAATTGTCCTGTGCTCTTTCATCCCTAAATGAACGTCTCTGACACTTCACTTTAACCAAGTAAACTATTTGGACTCAGTTGAAACTCTGATGGGCTCTGTCGCAGGGAAAGCGAGCTGACGGAATGAATTTTGGGTAAATAGGATGCAGCCCCCACTCTGCAGGAGCCAGCAACCTAGTGCACAGAAACAAAGTGTGAGCTACAAACAGGAGCCGCGTATGCGATTTGAAGCATTCTCGCCACCACGATAAAAATTAAGGAGAAACAGCTGGGATTGATTTTAATAATATATATTTTTTCAACCAAAATGTATCCAAAACCATTATCATTTCAACATGGAACTAATTTCAAAAATCATTAATGAAAGATTTTACAATCCTTTGAAAAAAAAGTCTAAATATCGGCAATTCAAAGCACACTTTATAATTACAGTTCAATTTGGGCAAGCCACACTTCAGGTGCTCAAAAGCCATAGCGGCAACATTGGACAGACAGGGGCATGGAGAACATTCAAATGCATGACTGTCCTGAATCAGGGCTCTGAAACAGACATAGAGCAGCCCTTCCTTATCTTTAGAGGATCCCTCCTGTATTAGTCAACGTTTTCACTGTGGCGACCAAAAGACCTGACAAGAACAATGCCAGAGGAGGAAAAGTTTATTTGGCACTTCCAGGTTCAGAGGTCTCAATTGACAGACAGCTGGCTCCCTTGCTCTGGGCCCAAGGTGAGACAGAACATCATGGTGGAAGAATGTGATAGAGGAAAGCAACTTGGGACATGTCACCAGGAAGGAGAGAGAGAGGAGAGAGAGAGAGAAAGAGAGAGAGAGAGAGAATGAGAGAGAGAGAGAGAGACTCCCCTCACCCCAAACAAAATATAAGCCCCAAAGGTACACTCTGAATGGCCCACCTCCTCCAGCCACACCTCACCTGCCTATAGTCACCACCCAGTTAATTCCTATCAGCAGGTTAATGCACTGATTAGGTTAGGGCTCTCATAACACCAGGGTTTCACTTTTAAGCTTTCTTGCATTGTCTCACACATGTGCTTTTGGGGACACCTTATATCTAAACCATAACACCTCCTGACACCCTATGTATCTGATTACTAAGATGGTTACTAAGCAACTAATGGGCAGGTAGCATACACAGGGTGGATACAACGAACAAAGGGCTGATTCACACAGAGGGCAGAACAGAGTAGGACAGCGCAGTCTCACATGCTACTCAGAGAAGGGTGCAGCTTAACACATCTGGGCATCTTCAAAGAAGTCCTGAGGATCTGAAGTCAGGACATGTTATAGTCAGACCTGAATTACACATAAAGGCGATTGGCTAAAGAGAAGATCGCATGGCTGTGACAAGGACATAGAGAAGGAACCAAGAGTTTAAGCAGGTGATGTGGAGAAAATGGACAAGGGTCAGACTGTGTTGAAGATATTTTGGAAGTGGAATGAGAATGCAGAGAGAGTGTCCAAGACACTGTGCTGGGCACTCCGCAACTGTTTCTCTTCACTTTCCTGTTAGGAGAAACTTAATTTTCTTCAGGTGTTCCACACCTTCCACAATGCCTTGTTTTTAGGAAAGATGAAAAGGTCATCACCCTAGTGAGGGTGGATCTCAGTTAGCATAAGACAATTATAGTATCTTTATTTTACTATTGATTTGCTTACAAAGGGGCTTGGGTTCCTATTTTGGCCAACGAGACTTACATGTGAGTCTGTAAGTACAGGGGCAGGGCTCTGCCAAGGGCTTCTTAGACACAAGGAAGAGGTAGTATCTTTCTACCCCTAGCGTGTGGTGTGGAGGATGCAATGCCTGGAACTGCTGCAGCCAATGTGTCATCCTGAGGTGAGTCAGTGAACATCTGGGAACAGTAGAGTGGAAATATGGACTCTCAATGACATTATTAAATCACAGTTAAGCAATCCTGGGAATACTCCACCTCTGGACTCTTAGTCTGTGAGATAATGTATAAATGTGTTATTTAAGACAACTGAGGTTGAATTCTCTTATTTGCAAGTGACAGCATCCGAATAGATAGACAATGCCCCAAGCTCTGGTAATAACCATAGGCCCTTCCTTCCTGCAACATGGTACAGCACACTCACCTAAGATCCCACTGGATTCTCCCAGTTGCCCTGGAAGGTGTCCGTGTTACCTCCAAGGCACGTCCCTCTACCCACTGCATCTCCAGCCCAGTTCAGTCTGGGAATCATAGCCATTCCTCAGCCTCTCTCTGTATGTCAGGAACTGTTGGATGTTTTGTATATAAAACCTCCCTCTATTTCCTCATTCACAATAGTGTACAATAGCTCTATGAGTTAGCTATTATCTTGGCCCGTATGAGCGGTTATTACAAAATGCCAGTCACTAGGAAGCTTGTACGACGGAGGTTTATTTCTCACAGTTGTGCAGCCCGGGAAATCCAAGACCAAGGTGCTGGCAGAGTTGGTCTCTGACAAGGACTCACATCCTGGCTCACAGGGAGCACTTTCTTGCTGACAGCTCAGGAGGTAGGTGAAGCGAGGGTCTCTGCAGCCTCTTCTATAAGGACCCCACCTTTCACGACCTAATCATTTCCCAAGTGTCCCACCTCCAATGCCATCACCACAGGGGCTAGGATTCTAAAATATGAAATTAGGGAATATTCAAATCATAGCAAGTGTTATTATTACCGTCTATCAGAGGAGGAAACTGAAGGTCAGAGGGGTAAAACTACAAGTTCCAGGTCTCAAAGTTAGTGACAGACCTGCAACTTGAACCCTGGTGTGTCTCCCTGTAAAGACTGTGCACCCTACTACCACGATGCCCTGGCGCACTGCAGAACCATATCCTCCTTGAATGAGTGAGCCATCAAGACTCTCGAGGAGGCTAAACATCTTGCACAAGGCCGCCCTGCAGAAGCCTGGCTCAGGTCTTGCACAGGTCTCCCAGCTCCAAGGCCAATCTTCCCACCACACCCTGTTAATTTGGCACTTGGTCACTGTCTTGAACGGTTCCTGGCCATTTCCTTGTACATGAGTCTTCTCTCTACAACCAGTCGATTATTTGAGGTTGCACAGGACTTTTTAAATTTTTTATTTATTTATTGTACTTCCCATAGCAATCAGAACAATGTTTATTTTTAATGCTTGAAGTTTCAATTTTTAAATAAAGTACCTTCAAAATATAGATGCTTCTAACCCCTGGTGTACACCTGTGCCCCAGCTTTATTATTACAGTGCCTATTTTACCCCCCAAACACCCCGGTCAATCACATGGTCATGTAATCACCACAAACCAGAGCTCAGTTTAATCAGCTCAGCTATGCCCTCCTAACCACGCCCAGCACAGCTGTGCAGATAAAGATGCATGTACCAGCCCTTGGGGTTGATGCCCAAAGCAGGAACACGGCACTGTCACGCAGCACAGAGTCCACGATGCCTCTCTACCTCCTTCCTCCCCCTCTGACCCACCTTCTCCTGCTGGTCAACATCTCTCCTTACCACTGCTTCCCCTTCCAGAAGATCTTTCCAGCCAGCATCTCACAGCCCAAGACTGGTCAGTAAAATGTTTTGAAAAAAAAAAAAAAAAAGAGAAATGCGTTGTAAAATTTTTCCTGTTGTTAAGCTGCCATTCTTTCAATAAAAGAGTAAAACCCCATTGCAAAGGGTAAGATGGGGAAAGCGAACCTTTTGTGGCTAATCACTCATTGTTGACCCCTTTGCGTGCATAGGAATGTGGGCACATGTGGAAAACCAGAATATTCTTCCACCAGCGAACATGTACAGCTGCGACAAGAGATTCCCAACAGGTTACACATCATCGTGAGCTCGGCTTGAACCATCTCAAGTTCTGGAATCATGAGTAATGTGGAGGAAGAAGAAAACAATTCCCTAAACACATGACTCGTTGAAGTTTCTTATCAGATGGAGAGGGGGCCTATTAGAGGTTAATCCCTCTGCCCTTTTTTTTGTGGTTGATTGGGAGGTACTAAGGGTTGAACCTAGGGGAACTTAACCACTGAGCTCCATCCCAGCCCTTTTTATATTTTATTTTGAGACAGGGTTCACTAAGTTGCTTAGGGCCTTGCCAAATTGCTGAGGCTGACTCTGAACTTGTCCTCCTGCCTCAGCCTCCTGAGTTGCTGGAATTACAGGCATGCACCAACAGGCCCAGCTTCTCCACCTTTTCAAATGTCAGAATATCCGATCAGAAGTGGTCTCATTCATGAATTAGTGGCTCCACTGTCTATGGACAGAAGTGTTTCATGATCCTTTATTTTAAGAATTTCTTTAAAACCTAGTTCATTGTTTGAATGAAGGATCTCAGGGCAAAGATTCCATGAGCTAGAAGATCCTTAAAAGGACTCGACTCAGCCCTGCTGGGGCTGCTTGAACCCCAGGAAGTAGCTGCATAGGTGTAAGGAACCTTGGGCAATGAGCCAGAAGGTAATGGACCAGTGCTCAACATCGCCTCTCCATGGCAGCGAGAAGCAAGCACCGGGTGGGCCAATTAAGATCCCAGCCATGCAGGCCAGGTGAGTGAAGTCCAGGGCCATCTCTGAACTGAATAAGCCCTGGAGATTCCTGAACAAGTAAGGAAAGGGATAAGATCAAGACAGAGATCCTGGTTTGTTTGCTAATTAGGTTTATAGGATTTCTGAGGAATTAACTAAAAATAAGGGGGACACAACTTACTGCCCAGTGTGTGGAGTGCTTCTCACCCATCCGTATCTGACAAGAGAATCCGACCGGATGAGAGCGTCTAATAAGAATTTGGCTCAGTATACATGGTGCATCTTGTTTCCTAATTATTAAATTTACCCTATTAGAACCTCTACCATGTAATATATACAGCATGGACTTCTTCATCTCTAGAAGTAAATTATGTCACAGTTCTAAGGCCATCTTTCTGGTAACTTCTGGAAAGGTTAACACAGTCAAAGACATTAGGGGCTCCATCCTTAGTCTCTGGTGTCTGTGTTTTCCGCTTATGATTTTATTATTCTTCATGAAAAACAACTTCCAATCAGCAAAATCCATAATCTTTTCCCCCTCTCCTTGTTTCCTCCTGGGTTCCCAGACCATATTTACTCCTCACTGCATACTCCGACTGTTTGCCTAAGATGACCTTCAAAGCTTGTCCAGAACCTCTCATCAAATAATCCCATATTTTCCATGATTCAATATCATCTTTCATAACATTTCCATTTCAACAGGAAAACAACTTTCCAAAGTCCAGTGCTAATCTCTGTTTTAAAAAGAAAATTAGTCAACATTCAAGATGCTGTAATGAGCCATGAGAACACTGGCCAACACTCTTGGTCACTTATCACCGTTCACTCGATTTTCATTATCTCTCCGGAAGCTAATACAGAGCACGTCCTGACCTCAGAAGGATGCTGGAGCCACAGCTCTGAGGCTCGCTGTCACTGGCCCCAGTAATTTCTTTTCCCAAAGAATAAGGAAGAGGGGAGGAGCTGGGCAAGAGGAAAAGTGATCGTTTTCCTTTTCTCCCCAGCTCTGAGTATTTTGAATTCCAGCATCCCAAAAGATTTCATTTTTCCATGAGATGATTTTTCACTTGTTCTTTTCCATCATCCTGCTTCTAGATGGTCCCCAATTTTTGTCATTTTGACCTCAGAAAATAGCTATTATAATGTTTCCCTTTCTCTATCCCCATCCTTGGTGGTTTTGCCAACCTTTTGCCTTCATTTACCTCTAGCGAGGAGGGTGGTACACAGTAGGCCTTCAATAAATTTGGGTGGAATGAATGTGAACACAGTTTCTTGTTTGCATGGGTCTACCCATTTCCTGTGTCCTCACACAGCTACCAGAGAGGTTATTTTTCAAAACCTACATCTCTCTCTGCCACTTCCTTGCTCGCAAGCCGCATTAGCAGCCCACTGTAGTCATTGTCAAATCTGAACTTGCCAATGGCTTCACAATCTGTCCCCCCGGCCTTTTCGGAAGCACTGGATTCTCTCTCCACTCACTGCTCTGCCCACCACGTGGGGTGGGCTCCTCCAGGCAGGCCCCGAGCTCTGCCCCTCCATATGCTGTCTCGTGCTGCAGTTCAGCCCTCCCTGCCCTGACTCACACGGCCCAGGACCCGCCTGATACAGTATGAAGCAACCGCTTGCCCTCCAAAGACACCTTATCAGAGATCGAGCATGTTCTAAGGTGCACTTTATATAACATTCCAGAATTACTTTGAATTCTCCAAACACTGAGAGTTGTTGATTCATTCAATAACTTGTTCACCTGTTAATTGGATGACCCAAGATTTAACCCCATATGTCTGCTATCAAGGACCAGGGGCTCTCACCCACCTTGTACAGGAGTATGCTACGTAGTGATGAGGGTTCCTTCTTGGGACTGCGAGCACCTTGATAACAGTGGTTTTACATATCAGTGCTGAAACACAGGATGTATAAATTTTTCATATAAATAATTTAATTTGAATCTGTGTATCCAATAGATGCAGTCAGGAAAAGGTCAATCCAGATACGAATTAAGCGAATTGCCATGTGGATCTCAGTAGTCTTTTACTAGAAAGTTTAAATCCAATGGTTTAGTTGGATAACTAGGAAGCTAAATCTTCTCTTCCAGCTCCAACCTTCTTTACAAATTAATATTTTTAACTCACTGTGAGGAACCTGGCATTGTAATATTTGTGGCGACCATCTGCAATTCAATCAGCTAAGTATACAAGCAGAATCCTCCCACATTTTCAATAACAGCATTGCTTAATCTGAAAAGCTTTTGGGAAGACAAAGAAGCATTCATAAAATGAAACAGTAGTGAATGTTGATAATGAGAAAGTTTTGCAACAAAGTGTCTTGCTGATTTATACAGTGTGCCCATGCCAATGGCCAGGATAAATTTTTACAAAGATTTTTCTCTCCTAAGCCGAGGCAGCATGCCAGAATGGTTGTTAGTGTCTTTAAACACAAACTGAGGAAAACCAAGGGAGAGCAAGGAGGAAGGGAGAAGGGAAAAAGAAGTAAATGATCGAGGAGAGAGATAGGGACTTGCCTTTAATATCCTAATTCATGGAAGTGAAGAAAAGATGCCATTTTATTTTCTGGAAAAATCTCTCATCTGAATGTCAAGCAGGTCTTGAGAGTGTCTTTCTAGGTGGGAGAGCAACATTTTCTGTACTACTCTTACTTCAATTCAGCTATCCAGCAAAGAGTTCAGGAGGGCAAGGAGTCAGAAGCCCTCAAGATACATGTCCCTCAAGAGACCAAAAAAGATCAGCAAAGTTTCAGGTGACCAGACAGAATTTCCAGGAGCTAGAATCACTGGCACAGTGATGCACATCTGTAATCCCAGCAACTCAGGAGGCTGAGGCAGGAGGATCACAAGTTCAAAGCCAGCATCAGCAAATTAGCAAGACTCTGTCTCAAAAACTAAAAAGGGCTGGGGTTGTGGCTCAGTGGTTAGGCATCCCTGGGTTCAATCCTTGGTACAAAAACAAAAAATGTATCATCAGTAGGGGATATCAAGGGAGAGACTGGCTTGACCCCTAATGAAATAATGCCCGATATGTACTCTCCTTGGGAGTTCAGTTAAGGGCAGTCAGGCCTGCATTCTGATGGTGAGGTTCCCAAGGCCACACCGGACTCCAAGGGGCTGTCAAGATGGTTGACCAATAAGCAAGCAACCCAAGGTTATGGCTCCGGTCCCAAGAGCCTGGTTCTGACCTGATTCTCAAGGGCTGCTGACTGATGATAATACGCAGATTAGGCCTGATACGAGAACATCTCATCCCATCTCTCTAAGCAGAACACCTCAGATATTGACAATCTGTCATGCTAAGAACATAGCCTGAATTTTCCAGTCCTCCCCTGTGGCTGCCTGGCTGGCCTGGCTAGCAACCAGCTTTATTTTTTACAACTCTTATCACTCTGCAGCTTTACCTCCTGGCCAGTGGGCTTGGAGGCGACTGGAAACAAGAGCCAGCTGGGGGCTGTCTGAGCAGGCGCAGAGCCTTCCATACTGGGAAGGAGGAGAGGATTGGCCAAAGGCCACGCTGCTAACTATTCTGGGAAGGGCAGATGACAACCGGAGGGGGAAGGGACCTGCATTCATCTTAAAGTCAATGCAAACTGACATCTGGATCGGGGGTGGGGTGGCTGTCTTAAGGACTTAACCAAACACAGCAAACCCCTTGCTAATTCAAATAAGTGAGGAAAGATAGTGTGCATTAGTGGAGTTCCAGAACCACAGAGCAGCCACGGTCCTTTCAAGACCCCAGAGCAGCTCAACTTTACAAATGCAAAGTTCACCCTCAGCCATTGGCATCAGTGATAATCCTTTAAACTCAGACAGTTCGTGAAGTTGCATCCTACAAAGGTTTGCCCTCATGAATATGAAAAGCACCACCCTTTATCCTTTTGTTTGTCATATTTATTTACCAGCTTGGCCTTTCTTCAAAGGCATCCTAGAGATAAACCCTGAGCCAGGTCAGGGCAAATCCGCATAAATCTCAAGTTAGCAGAGAACGAATGCATGAAGTCTTTCCTCTATAGTTTGAAGCCTGGTATTCTGCCCCCTTCCTCCTGGGAGCTATGAAAAGTTTGAACAGATGTTCAGATTGGGGAGGGTGGAGGGACGCCTTACTGCAGCTCTATTTACTTCCTCCAGCAGGATCCGTTTACATTTCCTTATGGACTAGAAAGAACAATTCTACCAGCTTAACTGCTACCTGGGGGAGGGGAAGTCTGAAATCCGGGTTCCCATGAAGCATGATGAATTAAGAAAGGAATGCGGCATGCCATGAAACCACACTTAGCTCTTTTAGCTCCAGAATTAGGTCAGCGATTTTGCTGGAGCAGTAGCCTAATCTCTGGGTGGTTACTGAAGCAGCCCATCAGCTGGAGCAGGGGCCATGGGTCAGTCCATCTTGTGCATCTGCCTTGTAGCCAGCAGCCTCTCCACCCCTGGTTTTCACTCTGTGGCCCTGTGACATTTATTTTCCTGCAGTATTTGCCCTGTGATCAAATAGTGTTTGTTTTGGGCATTATAATAAAAACTCTCCACAAAACCTCTTACATGGAAATGCACAAGCCAAATCCAATCAACAAATATTTACTGAGAAATTCAAATGTTCAAGATATGGAAAAGGTAAATGAGGGCCTTCCCTTGAAGACCTTATTATTTAGTTGGAGGTGACAAAGGTATTTACATATACGGCCAAGCAGGGACTTAGTTGTTCCCTAGTGTCAATGTCCCCTTCTTCCTTTTAGTAGTAAAGTCCCCTGAGCTGGGCACATGATTACCCTACAGACCAATTCTTGGCTTGTCCTAAGCATGACCATGTGACTAGGTCATGGCCAAGCCAATATTAGTAGAAGTGAGATGTACAACCCCTGCCTTAATGGGCAGCCACCTTCTCACTCTTTTCCCTGTTCCAGGGCCTAGAATGTATATGAGGGAGAATGAACCAAATTCTCCTGTTCGATGAAACCACAATAGAGGATGGGAGAGCGAAATCATGGAAGGAGCAGGGCGACCTCAGGAGCACAAATGCTTCTCCCTTAATTGCTTATCTGGCAGATGAGTGTGTGAGAATCCTTGTACCTCGTTTTAGCCACAGTTGCTTTAGTCTCTGTTAAAGCAGAGCTAATTTATATGCATTTCCCCAAATAGACCAGGCATCTCTGGATGCATCTTTATTTCCCCAGCCCAATCACAGAGCCCCAATAGAGTAAGTATGCACCTCATGTTTGCAGGTCACAATACAAAGATAATTAAAAATCCATTTTGCTCTGGTGAGATAACAATACTATTATAAAGTGTCATAAGAAGATAAAAAGATTAACTTATAAGGAAAGTTCTTATAAGTTAATGTGATGGGAGCTTAAAAAAGGCAAAAGGAACATTAATTTATAAGTGTCTGAAAGGTGACAATCTTTCAGAACAAGGGGATTTTAGTGAATGACAGAAAGGCACAGAGATAAGAATAAGAGAATAACCTTGGCCTATGGTGGAATATAATTATGTAAATGAGCACTGGTCTGTGGACACTGGTATCTGGAAAAGGTCTATTTATAAACAAAGGAAAACAGTTGCCAACAATAGTACTGGGGAAACTTAAAGTCAACACTTGTTGACTGTGATCCTGTTAAGCAGTGTTCTAGAATAGCTTTATTTTTGTTATGTGAGCCTGTGAGATTACCTAACTCCTGTAAGCCCTGCTTTCCTCATCTCCACAACAGCAGTTTACCCAACACATATTTCTTGCAGGTATTCCACATATGATGCATTGTTCTAGGCATTCCACCTGCAGGAGATGGCAAAATGACCATCAGAACAAGTAAGGAAACTGTATGGTATATTAAAAGGGGATCAATGTATGGATAAAATGATAACAAAGGACATCAGGTGGCAGCAATTTAAAATATGGCATTCCTAGGACGTCTTCTTGAGCGATAACTGGCTCACATTAGGGTAGTAGCAATAGGAGTGGCAAGCTGTGGGTGAATTCTGAATATGGTAAACAGGATTTTGTGAAAGATTGTTTAATGAGGTGTTAGAAGATAGGAGGCAAGGACAAATCTACAATTTTTAACGTGAAGCCAAACTAGAAGGGTGTAGTCACACCGATGAAAGGGGAAGGTGCAGATAGAGTAACTCTTGTCCAAAAGATCAACAGTCCACTATCTGGACCTGTTGTTCTGTGTGATGGTTAATTTTATATGTCACCTTGACTGGGCCACAGAATGCCAGCTCTTGGTCAAACATTTTTCTGGGTATTTTTATGAGAGAGTTTTTTGAATGAGATTGACATTTGAATTGATAAACTAGTAAAACAGATTCTGACTCCCAGGCCCCCTCCCAACATGGATGGACTACATTCAATCAGTTGAACAAAAATCTGACGCTCCCCCAAGTAGGAGAGAATTTTCTGCCTGACTGCTTGTAAACCAGATGTGGGCTTTTTTCTTTCCTTCAGATTTGAACTGAAGCATTGGCTCTCAAACTGGCCTTTAGACGGGAACTGTAATAACTGCTGTCTGCGTCCCCAGCTCACCCACTCTCCTTGAAGATCTTGGGACTTGTGTGCCTCCATAATCATGTGAGCCAATTCCTTAGGATGAAGTCTCTGTTTCATGTACATGCATGTATGTGTGTGTGCGTGCACACACACACACACACACCTCTGGGGAACCTTGGATAATGCACTGTGTTTGAGCTCCCAATTAGATATTCAAACACAGACTCAAGCAGTGAATTGAATATGAGTCTGGAATTTGGGGCTGGGCTTAAGGCTGGTAATGATATATTTTGAGGGCGTTGGCACAAAAACAGTATTCAAAGCCATAAAACAGGTGGGCTCATTGGGGAAATCAACACTGATAGAAAAGAGGAATAATGACCGAGTTCTGGGTCCCCGAAGGATCTAAAGATCAAAGACCTCAGCTGCAGAGATGGAGAAGGAGCAGCTATTGAGATAGGGGGAAACCAAGGAAGCAGGGTGTCATGAAGCCAAGAGAGAAGGACATGAAAAAAGAGGGAGTGACCCCTACCACATGCTCCCTGTTGGTCACTGCCACTGGTAAATACCATTGCATCTGGCAGTGCAGTGGCCCCTGCTGACCTGTGCAACAAAAGCCTCCCTGGAGAAAGGGGGTTCAAGCCCCATTGGTGTGGATTCAAGAGCAAATTCGAGGATGGGAAGTCAGAGGCAATGAGCAGGGGCCCTCTTTGGAAGACCCTTATTGAAAAGGGTACAGGAAAACAGGTTAGCCTTTGGCATGGAAACAGTAGTCAAGAGAAATTTTTTGTTTGTTTGGATTTATTTTTAAATGGGAGTGCTAACCACATGTTAATATTAGCTGCCATTTCTGGAGTGCTTCATTGTGGTGGCAGGTGTGATAGCCAATTTAATCCTCCTAATGGTTTTGCAATGTAGATATTAATACCACTATGCAAGGAAACAGATGTTAAGAGAAAGCAAGAAATGTTACAAAACCACACTCAGCAAGTGGCTGCATCACCGTTTAAACCCAGGTTGCTCCAACTTGAATGCAGGGACTCTTCTACAGCACACTGCGCCCACTCCGCCTCGGGATACAGCCTGCCTCCTGCAGTGAGATCAGGCTTGTGTAAGTGCCAGGCAAACAGAACCATCAGGATCAGCATTTTAGGAAGCTCTTAATTGTGTGCAGATGTATGTAAAGAAATTTGTATCCTTCTCTAATCCCAATCTTAAGGAACAAGATATAAAAATATGATTGCTTAACATGGACGTCTATACACAGCGCCCATGCAAATGCTTCTTACATCACCTCCAAGGCGATGAACAAGCAGTGACATGCAAATTCTATGTTCACATTGGGCAGGGCAGGAGAAAGAAGTCCTGCCCTTCCTTACCTAGCACAGTGGTATGGATCCAAGGAGCTTCCTATTTGCTGCTCCTGCAGCTGTGACATTAAACTGGGGGATGAGGGGTAGTGTTCCAGAGATGGGAGACAGGAGATGGGCTAACTGCTGTCTTTGGCAATGAGAACCACTAAGGTCTCCAAGTTGTCACAGCCAACATGTTCAACACTCCAGACTGCACCAAGAATCCACCAAGTTGCAAGATTACAGAATCCTTTACAAGCAAGCTCAATTAAACATTTTTTTCTTGGTGAAAAGCAAAGTTCTCTAGAATAAGATTTGATTATCAAATTTATGGGAATTCCTGCACTGAAGAAAGTGAGATATGTACATGAGGGGGAAGTGAGTGTGAGAGAAAGTGTCTTTGGAACCCAATGTTACTAGATGAAGTGGTGATACTGATTCCTCAACTCTCAGGCAGCACATCAAGGAGCAGATCAAGAGCCTAAGGAGACCCCTTCTGTGAACCAGGGTGCCCTGGAAACAGCCATTTCAATTAGCGCCAGACTGAGCTGAAATGAAGAGTAAGAGGTCTTTCAAACAATAGCCCAAGGATGATTTGCTTAGCATACAGACCTCTACTGCAGTACACTCCTGCTCCCCACCTCTGCAGTGCCACATTATCCACATCTACCGTCCAGTTCTCCCAGAGCACACCCCATCAGTCAGGCAGGGCCCTGCTTCTCACAGGAAGAACTCTGTGGATGGTCTCACGCACCATCTCCTTCACTGTGGTGAACACTGACAGCTCTGTGATGTTCTTTATTGTCCCCCCTATTCCATCCAGTATTTTATTTCCAGTTACTTTCAACTTCTAGGAAAAGTTTCTTTCTGGAGAAAAAAATAATACATTCACAAAGGTGTTCTTTGAATTTTTTTTCAGAGGGGACCTCAATTTTCTTGAGTTATAACATAAGAAAACCTTAGAAACCTATCCACCAGGAAGAAGAGGCACAATTAAACTCCATTTTAAATTGAAGACAAGTGGTCTTCCTTTAAAATGTGCTTATTATAGAAATAACATTCATTGAAAACAAATTAAACCATATAAACATACAAAAGACAACATGAAAACTATGATCCTGTTAGTTTGGATCTTAAATGTCCACTAAAGGTCCATGTGTTGAAGGTTTGGTCCCCAGCCTATGGTGCTTTTTGGTAAACAGTGGACCCTTCAGGAGGTGGGGCCCAGTGGGAGGAAGAGAGGTCATTGGAGGTGTGCCCTGGAAGGGGCTGTTGGGACACCTGTCTCCTCCTTTCTGTTTGCTTCCCCGATTGCCACAAGGTGAAGAATCCTCCCCTATGTGCACTACTGCCACATGTACTGTGCAGCCAGAGGCCCAAAGCAACAGGATCAAGCAACCATGCCATTTTAGTAATAGTTGTTGCTTTATTCCTGATAGCTCTTACTGTCATTTTGTTCTTCTTTTAGGTACCAGAAGCTAGAGCTTAGAGATAGGGAGACCCGGCTTGGTCTCCTGGCTCCATTATTTAAAAGCTCTGCAAGTTTTGACCAGTTTTTTAGACTTTTGCACTCTCATCTGTAAAGCAAAGATAAGAACAGAATTGTTAGAATTATAATAGAATTCTTATAAGGAATAAATAATAAAATGTATTTTAGGCAGTCAGCACTTAAATGACTGGTATAGAGTAAATAGTCAATAAACATCAGCTTTTGGTCCACATACATATCAATTACAACATCTGAGAAGGTTTTTAAATCAGTACTTTAAAAGACAATGAAAAAGATTATTGAAAACAAAGCTGAAGCCACACACTCTGGGATGAGATGGTATTCATTATTAAGAACTAAGGAATAAGTATTATCCATCACTTAGGAGTAAGTTAAATGATTGCTTTATAGCTGTTTTTATTACAGTGGGTAATGTGTCACTCCTAACCAGTACGGCTAAAAGAATTGCCTATAGAATGAGCTGATCTGGACTCCTCTCCTCAGGAGCTTAACCCTTTTTCTTCTTTTATGATGCTGAGAAGGTCATGATCCATGCCATTCCAAGCTGGAGCTTGCCTTCCCGTTACTGGTTCTTACTACTAAATTCTCAGACTTTGTATGTGCAAATGCTGCAAGTTCATTGTGAGTGAAGAATTCTACTTTCTTCATGTGGTGCTGGAGACCAGTTTCATTTATTGACTAGGAAATGGCTTTGGTCTTTGACCTGACCTGCAGTGCTACCTGAAGAGAAGGAATTTATGCCATATTACACACTTAGGAAGGGACAGATTCAGCATTTGAATTGCTTCACTCTAGAGCCCTGTTACCCACCAACACTACCACAATCAACTTCTGATTCTATGTAGTGAGCTACATGTGATGTTGCAAGGCTCTGGGGCGCAAGACAATCAATTTGGGACACACGGATGAGTCCCTAGAACACAGCAGATTCCAGAGCACCAACAGATTTTGTTCTCACAGGAAGTCTTCTCCAAGACAGCAAGTTCAAAGTCACAGTCCATACATGCAGATTGTAGCAATAGTTACTCCTTGAGGTTTTCAAGAAGGTCAGTGAGAAAATTCATCAGAAAGGGTAAATTAGTTTATCTGTGATATCTCTCCCTGTAGTAGGCAGAATCACGACAACCAAAACCACTGACATCCTAATCCCTGAAACCTGTAGGTGTTTTACATTGCATAGCAAAAGGATTAGGTGGATATGATGAAGTTAACAGTCTTTATATGGGAAAATTAGTCTGATTATCCAATGTGAGCAATGTTGTTCCAAGTCTGTGTAGGAGGAGGAAGGAGTGTTGGGAGCTAGAGAAAGTGATGTGGCAATGGAACCCTCTGGTAAATAAGGGCTGAGCTGAAGGCATCCATGTCACCTCCAGCAGCTGGAAAAAGCAAAGGAACACCTTCTCCCTAGCACCTCTGGAAGGAAGGCTGCTTGGCTGGAGTATTATAAGCTTCTAACCTCCAAAACTAATAACTTATATATATATATATAAGTTTATTATATATATAGTTTTGGGGCCACAAAATTTGTGATGACTTGTTACAGCAGCAATAGGAAACTAATACAATGTCTACTATATCTCAAGTGCCCTATCACAGTATCACAGTAGTGTCCAGTACTAAACTTGAAGGCCTATCCAGAATTTATTTAAAACTATAAGATTATTTCCTAGCAATTCAAACAGCTCATTAGTGATGTCCTGGTTGATTGGGTTCTTCTTCTTCATAAGGACAATCAAATATAATATACTATCTACAGTCTTTTAATACTCTGGGCATTTTCAAACCTTAATAGTAGAAGGCCATTTCTCTTCTCTTAGAAAATAACATAGGCATGCTATCCTTGAATTGATGCCCATTAATTCTGACTTATAAATTTATAAAACTAAAACAGGCAGGCATGATTAAAATTGAACGTAGATACCACATCTTTTTTTGTGTCTGAGATACTTATGAACATTCCCAATACCCATATACAATAGCATCTTTTATCAGCTTGTTTGAAGGCTAAAAGTCCTTCCTTATTTTGATTCTAACAAATGTCTTGAAGAAAAGTGTGTCTCTGGTTTGTTTACATATATAAATTTGGAAGCACTGTGAATTCTCAAATAAAATTAGCCATGTGGATGGGGGTGGGCAGAATCAGATAACCTAATTAAAAAAGGCTGAGCCACTTTGAGTCACAGGGCTCTGGCTAATGCTGACCAGTCGGGTGAGGGAAGAACAGACATCACTAATGGGAAACCCAGAGCACCAGGAGTAGAATTCAAACAGGAGCAACAACAGATTGATGAGGCTTTTGTTCTTATTAAGCGTGAAGGATAGAAGAGTCCTTAACTCTGGAAGATTCTTAATATCTTAATATCATCATAGTTATTTGAATAAGCCAGGAGATATCAAATCCCAGAAACATATCCTTTGTGGTCATATATTTCAGTAAAGCAGCTTTGAATTTCAGAAAATCTGCTGTGTACCTGTTGTTCTTCAACTGGATAATCAAAATAATCAATGTTTTCAGGCAGATACTTGACTAATGGCTAAAGGCACATTGGTTGGTTCCTCATCAGAAATGAATTTAAACACTTGAATTTACCTGGCATTTTAGACTAACTCCTTTAAAGAACTCTTATCTAGAGGTTGGCATTATAATCATGAACCAAAATTAGAGTAAACACTGTTTTTTATCCCACCCCCCACAACATTACATAAGGTCTCCCTATAAATGTGCTCTTTCTTACTCTCTGGTGGTAACAAATTACACTGAATAAATGATTTAAAATGACAGATGCACCATGCAAACTCTTTGTTAGCTTCCTGCAAAGCAGTAGGTTGGCAAGTAGCTGCTATTTCTTTACCAGGAAAAAATAAAGTCAGAGCAAGGACTTGTCTGTGTGTGCCAGCTGTCATCTGGGACAACTAGGACTCTTGACACACTTGGCAAACAGCATGAACTTCCAAGTCACTTTTTCTCTCTCAAGGCACAGGACAGAGATAGCTACAGCCCAGCTTTATCAAAAGTCATGATTCCAAATAAGTTTCTTTTCAACATAGTGATTTGTTTAACCTGAAACTAAATGTGGTTTAATCTTTATCCTAGGTTTTAAATAAAAATTTTAAAAAATAGAATCTCTATACTATAGTATGATTCTGGTTTAAGAAAATATGGCCACTGTGCTTTTACATTAGCATGTGTGATACATGGTTTAAATTTAACACTCCAAATCAAACATAACTCAGAATGCACAGTTTGGACAAATTAGCTCCTTTCCTATAATTGCATATGGAGCTCTGATCGAAGTCCCAACTCCTTCCTACCAAAGTTGTTTGCTTCTCTTTCTACCTACCTCCTCCAGAAAGCAAAAATAAAAAGGGGACAGCTCTAGTGGAGGTACAGATGGATGAAACCCACAAGCAATAACAAGATATGGTGGCACCAAGGTTGGGGCCATGTCTGATGTGACCCCTTCTGCAGAGGAAGGGCCACCATCATGGTACCTCCAGATCAGCAAGTTCACAGGGGAGGTAGGGTGGGCAAAAATTCCCACAAAAATGCATCATTCCTAGGAATGGTAGATGCATTCCTGTGCATGAAGCATAGAAGAAAAGCTTTACTTATTTGGGAACTTGCTTAAAATAAACACTACCCAACATAAACTAGTCAAGAAAAATAGCCCACTATTGTTCCCTCTCTCCTCTCCATTTAAACTTAGAAAGCCTGTGGTTACAAAACTTACTTAGGGGCAATTTTACTGCCATGTGCCTGGAATTTCACAAAGGGTCACACTAGGTATGAAAGGGTCAAAAAGAACATCAACAGATAGGCCTAATTCCTAAAGGAATAATTAGGATTATGTTTTATATTTGTGAAGTGCTTAATTTTGCCAAATGATTACATCACCATTTTGAAGTGAGATGGGTTATTATAAGGGTTATTACAAGGTCATTTTGGATAAAGAAAAGCACAAAGTTAGGCAACTCATGCCACCTGCTTCTTGGTTTAAACAAAATAACCTTAGAAGACACTTCCTCTCAATAAGCGCGGGTCAGTTGCGTACTCGACCCGGAAACACCCACAGTGCTGTCTGTGGCTGTAACTGAAGTGTGGAATGAACCATGTCATCCCTTTCATGCAGTAAATAGTCCACAAAGACGCACTTTTTGTGAGTTGTAACTATGTGCCAGAGAAGATGTGAACAAAGCCGGGTGAGCCCCACCCTCCTGCAGTGTATGGCTCGCCTTATGGGTCGATGTGAGTACAGGGACTTGGGAATGCGGCCACAGCGCACTGAAGGTTCTACAAACCCCAGAGAAGTGAGGAAGGGGCCTAAAGGCAGAAGCTCCTGGAGGTGAGGTGGCAAGAAAGTCGTAAGAGTTCGGGGCTCTAATTTCAAGAAAAAGGGCTCCATGGTCAAATTTGGTACAAACATTTATCATAACTTCCTATTAGAGATTTACAACAAATTCAAACTACTTACAGGTCTTGCAATCAAGAAGCATGCTTAATTTCATCCATTTTGCAAATACATTTAGCATACAGCCTAACACAGACCCAGCCTCCTGGGGGGCCCACATGCGAAGTTCTCACAGGCCCCTTGTCTTAAAGCGGAGACAGGATAATGATTTAGAAACGGCATTTTTGAAGCAGTAAACACACACACACACACACACACACACGTTAGAATGGCCACTATGATTCTCACTTCTGGAACCTCCTTGGCTTCAGCAAATTTCAAAGGCAACACAGAACAAAGACTTCCTGTTGGATCTCTAGTGCCGCTCTTAGCCTATCTCCCTCTTACGTGAGCACCTTCCCTGGCTTCTGGGCCATGGACTTTCTTGGGACTTGGCTGCATGGCTTCTTGCTTTGGTTGCTGTCTGGGTTCTCTGACCCCAGCCTTATCACAATTCCATTTGGCCTCCTGATACCCTGCTTTCGTTGTTTGTTCCAAGGATATAGCCTGACCCTGGATCCCATAGCTCTCACCTACAATTCTGAGGTCAAGGGGCTCTTTTCATATGACATCTCTTGCTTTCTAATCAACACATGGCTCACCATCTTATATTTTCTTGTGAGAATTGATTATTTGAAGGAGAAGGTAATGGTCCACCCTCTTTTTAATGAAGAGCATTTAATGGTGGTCCAGTGACCCTGAAAAGGATGGGGGTGGGCACTCATATATTACAATACATATTATTTCATGTTATTATCACCACAAATTGTTAGGTAGTTGCAATTTTATCAGTTTTCCAGAATCAGGAAACTGATTATTTGAGAGGTACTGGTTGAGTATCCCTTATCCAAAATACTTGGAACCAGAGTGTTACGCATTTCAGCTTTTTTCAGATTTCAGAATGTTTGCATATATGTAATGAGATATCTTGGGGGAGGCGTGAAACCCAAGTATAAACACAAAATTCATTAACGCTTCATGTATACCTTATATAGGCACCCTGAAGGTAATTATATGCAATGTTTAAAATAATTTCTCATTAATGCTTCATATATATACCATATATACAGTCTGAAGGTAATTATATGGATTATTTAAAATAATTTGGGCATAAAACAAAGTTTTATGAGGTAGAGTTGTCTACTCATAATGCCATATTGGTGCACAAAACTTTTGGATTTGGAGCATATCAGGTTTTTAAATTTTTGGGTTAGAGATGCTCAACTTGTAGTGACTTGACCAAGGTCACAGAGCTTACGTGATAGAGCCAAGTCTGAAATCCAAGCAGTCTGACTTCAAAGTGCATGCGGCTCAGAATTAATACCCCCATAGCAAGATCTACCAACTCGTCCGCAGGAACCACCAGCCCCAACCACAGCGCTCGTGTATGTGCATAACCCTTGGATTCCAGCCCAGGTTCCCAGGCTGGACAGTACACCCTACCCTGGGTTTGTTTTTCTTTTCCTGCTCCTCTGCCAGAGTGATCCATTTCCACTAGAGTTGAACTGGTAAGCTACTCTGCTAACGTTCCCTCACTAGCCACAGAATGCTTTAACCCACACAAAATGTACCTGTCTCCGGAAGGCTCCACATGCATGGGCCCTAATGGCAGGATGGTGGAGACCTGTGGGGGAGATTGCTAGGTCATATTTGGAACTCTGGCATCCCAGGAGCCCCTGATTGCTTTGTCTGGATCAGAATTCTCAGCCCACCCTGCATAAGAGGTTCACCTAGGAAGCTGGGTTACTTTTTTAAATATAGAAGACCTATGCTTAGACCTTACCCTAGACCAGACAAATCAGAATCTGAGATCCTAGTAATGGTATTTTATTAAAGCTCTCTAAAACAGTCTTATGTGAGATTGAAATTGAATTCCTTTCTTAAACACCAGACCAGTTAAACAGAGAACATCTTCTGAATTTTGGTTTATGCACATCCCATTGAAGCGATGAAAAATGACAAATGTGCTCACTCAGAGGTTAGAGAGGGTTAAGAATCATGGATCTGACTCTGCTCACTATGCGTTCTTAAGCCAAAATCAACTTCCTTGGGATTTGCTTTTCTCCTCCAGGAATGAGAGAATAATACTAACTTACTTCAAGGGTAGGTAATGAGAAATGACTAATTCTGAAGGTCATGAGGTGTTGCTTAAGCAAAGTTAAAATGCTGCTATGAGAAATAACAGAATTTGAGTAATTTCCTTCTTAAATATTGCCAAGCATTTTCCAATAATTAGAAGAAACAGAGCTGGCACACTCCCACAGAGCCAGTGCTGTCTTGGTGACCAACTGTTCCTGGGAAACAGGTGTGTCCCTACTTAAAGAAAGGAGGGACCTACAAGGAAAGAAATAACTGAACAAAGTACTTCCACTATGCTACGTGGAAGCAGAACTTCGCTTGTTCATAGCTCATTAACTGGTTACCCTTGAGGAGAAGAAAATCAATCCAAAACGAAGACGTAACTCAGAAATGATCAGGTTAGCCATTGGGGAAATGTGATTTAATTTTTGAAACTCTTACTGTAACTCATGTATTATTTGAAAGGTGATTTAGCCTATGAAGCCAGAAATGGTTATAAAAGAAGGAGACTTATTGAGGTTGTTAGATACAACTTTTAGCTCCTGATAGATGGTTCTTCATGTTGAGTTGGGGTACGATTGTGATTTCATAGTTTACTATACCCTAAAGACTTGCCTTCCAGGCCTGAAGCAGGGCCTTTACCCCAGCATTTCTGTTTAAAGCTAAGGCACAAAACTTGCCTCCATGTGTTACGTGCTGAGCAGCCACGTGCTCTTTGGAACTCCAGATACTTAGTCATTTGTCCCCAAGGAGAAATCACCCCCACTGGGGGCAGGTGGCTCTTGAGGGTCTTTGGTGTGCGTTAAGAATCACTGAGGAAGCCCCTGCTGCTCAGGAATCTGAATCCTTCTAAAATGCTACTGTGATTCTGAGTCGGGTGGCTGGAGGGGTCTGTGATTAGACGCTATAACTCTCCTCTCAGGATCCTGGGTAGATTGCAGTCAGGAGCCCCTGGGTCAGCTCAGGCTGGAGCTCCCCCCCACCCCAAGCAACCCAGCAGCCCACACCAGCAGGGACTTTGAGCAATGCGAGGATCTTACTTCTCTGCCATGTCACCTTCTTTGTCTGTGGTGCCTCCAGCCCTGACTCTGCACTGTTGAGAATGTGTTCCTGATGCCAGGGACTTCGTGATGCCATTAGCATCCCAGACCTCATTCTCCTTCCAGGACCGCCTGGCATTTCCTGATGCTTGCCAAGGCAGCTTCTGAGTCACGCAGCTGGGAATATCCTGTGTTATATTGTCATACGTCAACACCACACTGCTACGGGTCAGCCAGCTCCATTCTTAAGAAACAAACCCAGTTTGCAGCTGAGCAGCTGGGACATGATGAATGTGTCCTTTGAGTCAGGGTCTCTGCCTCAGCAGGTGAAGAGTAAGACCCATGGGAACAGACAGTCGCCAGACAATCCCAGGTTCTGGACAAATAAAAGGATCCTACCAAGATATTTTTGGAACATAGCATTCTAAATGCTGGAACGAGTTATCCTTAAAAAGGAGAGATGGATGCTGTGTGCAGTCAGTACCTGATGGACTGAGAAGAGCTAGAGGGGAGATGGTGACTGGACCAAGAGCACCTGACCCAAAGCAGAGATCCCTGTGCCCTTTAACCCTACCTTCAGGGAAGGCAAACCCAATTGCTCCATTAACATTCCATCATTCTTCCACTCACTTGACAAATATTATTGAGCACTTTGTGGATAGAGTAGTATATTTCAAAATTCAAGATTAATTTAAATTAACCAGGAATTCAGCGCCTACTTGCTTTTGACGTGTTTTTTTTTTTTTTTTTTAACCCAAGGGTACTTAACCCCTGAACAACATCCCCAGCTCCTTTCTGAAGTGATTGGAAATAGCAGACAAGACACTAAGACTTCTGGAAAGGACTTTCAGGTGGTGACTAGAGTCAGGGCATTTGAGCAAGAAATTCTGGGAGGCAATCACATGAGCAGCAGAGCTGTATTCCTGGGAGGTTTGTGCGCTTTACCAACTTTCAGGAGGCAACAGGAACCCAGGAATGACTTGAAGACTCCGTTCCAAGCCACCTGTGGTTTTATAATGTTCCTGTGAAGGGATGGCTCAATACAACTACTCAATACAAATATAAGCAGATCCTTTAACGTAAATTTGCAAAGAAGACTGGCGTAGGTTTTTAAATCACGGTTATCTAGAACCATGAAAAAGCCTTTACTGACACCTGTAGAATCGGGGCCCCAGGATTTCTGTTAAAATAAACAGTTCTACTTTGTCCCCCTAATTGCTGAGCTGCCAGTTGTCGAAGAACCCTATAATGAGACCATCCCTTAGCACGCAGACACCACAGTGATTAGAGTTTATTCGGATAAACTGATAATTGATAGCCCACTGGAAACAACTTCCACTAGTCCCCCCGCCCCAAAATATGTTCCTATTTGCCTTTGAGCCTTCAACACTGCCCCTTCCTCAGAGCTTCCCCTGAAGTCAGTGGTCTCTTTTTCAGTAAGAAAAAACAGCATGCCTGTGTTCAAGGTCAAGATCAAGCTCCTTAGTTTCTTTGTTCATTTTCATTTGGTTATTCAATCTGTATTATGCACGTCATCCCAGCCCCTGTGGAGAGCACTGGAGGTGCATATATAAAATAGGCACCTTGTTTATCTTCAGAGAGCTTAGAGGCTATGAAGGAGGCAGGAGGCTGTAGAACTGTGAGGTTATGCTGTATCATACAGCACTGAGGAAGTTAGGAACGGGCCTGAGCAAAGTTCTAAAGGATAAGACTGTACCTGGTTGAGGCAGGTATTATGGGTCTGATGATGGGACTGGTTCATGGGGCCCATCCTATTTCCCTTTGCTGTCTTTGTAAAATGATCCATATGGATAATATGGCCAATCAGAGTTGGGAGTGCAGTCTTTAGCCATGAAAGAATGAGAAATAGCCTCATAGGGGGTAAGACATGTACCTTGGCCTCATGACAATTAGACACCAACACACTGGGACAGTTATTTTAGATGTTAATATAATATCACTTTGAGATGGTGGACTAAGCACAGGAGCTTACCTAAGTGGCAGAAAATATGCAAGAAAAAGAAAAAAAAAATCTCAGCCAGGCACAGTGGCGCACACCAGTCATCCCAGTGGCTCAGGAGGCTGAGGCAGGACTGCAAGTTCAAAGCCAGTCTCAGCACCTTAGCAAGGCTCTAAGCAACTTAGTGAGACCCTGTTTCAAAATGGAAAAAAAAAAAAAAAAAAAAGGGCTGGGGATGTGGCTCATAGAAAGCAGGAAATGTTACTATCTATAGACAGAAATTTTGAGAAATTTCTGGAAAAAAGCAAACCAATATGACTGGATTGAGACAATAAAACCCATAATAGAAAACATTTCATAAAGAGCTATTCATCCAAAGAGAACCCTGAAGAATTTAGGTCTGGAGTCACAGGGTACAGAAGCACTCAAGGTAATTCATAAAGATTCAAGACTCTCTAGTTTGAGACTAGCCTGGGTAACCTAGGGAGAGTCTGCACTCCCTGCCCCCAAATGGCAGCTCAGTGTGTGGGATGGAGCTCAGTGTGAGGACCTGGTTTCAATCCCAGTACCACAACACACACACACACACACACTAACAAAATATGCTCAGTAGAAAGGCTGAATAATTGAAATGCAATAACACAAAAATTATTTTGAGATTCAGAACACAAAATGGAAGATGTTTGCAGAATGTAAGAAACAGGAATAAAGAAAATATGAGAGAAAAGGTAAGAACGTGAAAGCGAGGTTCAAGAGATCAACACTCCTAGAGCTGAGACTAACATCCTTCCCATAATAAGTGTTATCAGAGGAGAAAACAAAGAACATAGAAGGTGAACATTTCAATAATATAATAGGAGAACGTTTTCCTGAGCTGAAGAAAACTTGAGTCTGCTGATTTAAAAATCCATAAAAGGAATAATGAAAAAAAAAAACATTTCCAAACACTACCAGTACAATGAGAAAATCCTAAAGCTCTTGGAGGAGGGGAAAACTACCTTTAAAGGAATCAAAATAAAATAATGGCAGCAAACTTCACATCTGCTTTTCAGGTTGCTGGAAGATGGTGGAACAGTCTATAAAATTGTGAAAGAAAATTATTTCATCTGTCTTTCAATTATGAGGACAAATTAAAAATCTATAAGGACATAGCCCTTCTGTTGTTTTGAAAAAATCACTAATATAGTCTACCAAAATTGAAATTGAATCCAAGACAAGGGTAGACAGTGGAAATACTCCATTTGGGATGGGAAGAAATCCCAGGGGAGCAGCCGATATTTAGCCCAAGTCAGAACAATAAGAGGGCTGGGTGAGGAGTGTCCTTAACAAGAAACAAGATTAGATCAAGAAGTTCATTCTCAGTTTCATTTCAGAGTTCTTTTTTCTTCCATTAAAGTAAAACATGATTTTTTAGACTTTAAAATATCAGTAGTGGTTATCTTTAGACATTAGAATATATGTAGCAATATTTCTCTTCTTCCTTATATTCTTCCATATTTTCTTAATGTTCTATCACAGACATGTATTAATTCTATACTTGCTTCTTAAACTGACCTTTCTGAAATTTATCATGACCAAACAGAATTATTAAACATCAGAAAGTAAATGATGATATATCATGTAAGTAGTAAAGACTTAAGTTTCTCCAGGGCAATCAGTGAAGACAATTAGAAATTCTAGAAAAGAAATATATGTGAAGGGTAATCATGGTCTAAGTATGAAGGAAAATAACATACAGTTGGTATTTAAGCAATTAATGGAATATATAAAACGCTGGTATCTGAAGCAGATAGCATTATGCCTCTAGAGAAGGAAAAGGGTCTGTAGACATAATGAGCTGTTCTGTATTCTGAGACCCAGGTCACTTTGGGGGAGTAATTGCCTGCTGTACAATTTATTGTTTCTTTATATCTTTCTTTTTGTTTTTGGTACCTTGGAATGCACCCAGGGGTGGTCTACCACTGAGCTACATTCCCAGCCTTTTTTATTTGTGACACATTTCTCACTAAGTTGCTTTGGCCTCCTGCTTCAGCCTCCTGAGTTGCTGGGATTAAAGGCGAATGCCACTGCTCCTGGCTGATTTACTACTTCTTCCAAGAGTGGTTTGTGTCTTTATGGGTTATGCTCCTTGCAGATTACCCTTTGAGCTAATGTGCTCCAGGAGAACAACCCTAAAGGTGGGATTAGGTTTTAAACTGTGTTTTGAAATCTTTTGCTTTTTTCCCTAAGGGTATTTTTGATGATCCATGCTCTTCTATGGATAATCTCATGGTCTTCAGGAGTTAACTAAACCTTGGCAACTGAAAATACCCATCAAGAAACATTTTTAAAAGTTGACTCCTAATCTCTTAGCATTTGGCTAGTTTTTAGTTCTAATTAGAAATTTAATTTAGTTAGAAACCAATAATTTCTGCTTTTAAGAAACAATTATCTGAATTTCAAATCTTCAAGTTTCATTTTGGAATTCCTTTTCTTCTCTTAAAGAAAGTAAAATTAAATATAATATTAGAATAGTAGTGGTTATCTTTAGGCAAAATAAGAGTAATGTTTCTTTTCTTTTTATTTATTTATTTTTTTTGGTACGAGGGACTGAACCCAGGGCCTTGCACCTGCTAGGCAAGGGCTCTACCAGTGAGCTACATCCCCATTCCTGCGTCTTTTCTTCTCTATATTTTTCTGAATTTTCCAAATGTCCTTCCATAATCATATATTGTTTTTACACTTAAATCATTTAAAATGAGTATTAAAGGAAGGCCAATATAAGACTTGAGTGTAACACTAGGACTAGGAATTCTCCCAGTGCAATGGCTTTATTTTGGCAAGAGGGCGAGCTGAAGGATGACGTAAAACTGTCCTGTGTATGGTGTCAGTAGGTGATTCAGAACATGGGGTTCAGCGTGTGGTCTCCTTCCCCTCTTCGTCAAGGTCATCTGCCCACTGCCGTGGGTCTGAAATCTCTACGTCATAGAACTCAGGGTAAACTGTGCCCGCTTGTTAAATCTAAGACACTTCCAATCATTTCAGGACGTTTAACGGGGATCCCATCAATTGAAGAACTTACATAAGAGAATGAAAAATGGTAGATTTATTTTAAACTCCCTTAAAATGTTCCTGTTTAAAAAGTGTAAGATAGAAGCTGCCAGGGGCTGGTTGGAGGCAAGAGGGGGTGAGTTAGTTTAATGAATGTGAAGCGTTAGCTTGCGGAGATGGAAAGTTCTGGAGAGGGCAGGTGGAAATGGCTGTAAAACAATGTGAATGTACTTAATGCCACTGAATCATACCCTTAAAATGGTTCAAATGGTAAATTCTATATGCATATTTGACGACTGTTTATCAAAAAGATTCCTGTTCATCTTAAACCCAGGCATGACATCATGTGACTTTACAAGGCCCACTTGTTTCTTCTAGCATCTTTTTTACCAGTATCTTTCAAGGTTTGTGCCTTTTGTGATTTTAATAAAGTAATCCTCTGATGGATGCTGATGCTCTAGTTAATGGCCTGCTGGCCGGTTCTTGGCATTGATTCTTAGGCTGTCTTAAGGGTTAAAGGAGAAAGAAGGCTCTTTTTCTAAATGCAAGGGATTGTACTTTTTAAGTTGGAAGTTGACTAACATTTCTTTTTTTTTTTTAAGAAAGAGTTAGTTTATTTATTAATTTTTTAATTTTGTTCTTTGTTTTTCCTCAACTCTGTTGTATATGTGGTGCTGGGGATTGAACAAGGGTCCTTGCACATGCCAGGCAAGCACACCACTGCTGAGCTGCCTCTCCAGTCCTGAGCACAACAGATTCTTTTATTTTTTTAAAGAGAGAGAGGGAGTAAGAAAGAGAGAGAGAAAATAAAATTGATTCTTTTTTCCATCTGGTCTTTGTTTCTCTGACACTTAGTTGTGTATGTGGTGCTGAGGTTTGAACCCAGGTCCTCATGCATGGCAGGAAAGCGATCCAACCACTGAGCCACCGCTCCAGCCCAGCAAAACAGATTTTAATGTTAGTTTATTTTACAAAGTGAAATCTAGACCAGAGACTGTATCTTTCTTAGATGACTTCCACTTCTGAAAACTTCACAGTTCAAATTCTCCATGAAGAAAATCAAGGAGAGAGTGCATGGTTTGCTTTAACCACCCCAGGCAGTTGGACTTGTAAGGAGCTCAGGGCTCACCAAGGTTCCAGGACATTCTTTCCAGGAGGGAACAAGGCCTTGGGACACAGTAACTGATTTCCATTTGCGAATCTCCACAACTGCCAGCTGCAGTGGTCTTCAGGGCCTTGGTCTTCAGCGGGGAAAGCACAGCTCTCACTTGAGGTGCCTGACGCTGTTCTCCACTGTTGTAAAATATTTAGGTAATTGGAGAGTTGAACAATAGCTTGCTGATTCAGTTTCCTTGAGGCACAGGACCTCAGGGACAGCACTCATCTGCAAGCTGCTGTAGGGAAGTTACCATCAATATCACTGTCTAACCTTGCACTTCACCAGAATGATTAATGAACATTTTTGTTGATGACACAGGGATTTGTCTCCTAATATACTTTACACCCTATGTATATATTATACCTGCTTTTTTGCATGTGTCACTTGAAATACTTTTCCTGAGAATGGCAAGTTCTGGCTAAGAACATTCTGATAGTTGCCAATCACATATTGATGGCCAGTGTTCAAAGACTTAAAATGTCTTTAAATTAAATGATATGAAGAATTACAACTAAAATTTCACCAAACATAATATAGTCATTCATTGGTGTATTGATTCAGATATTTTTCAGAGTGATTCAATATCCCAGAGGTTTCATTATAAGTATCTCTTATAATTACTTCATCATTTTAAGTATAGTTTTATAGAAAACGTTGTGAAAGCATGAATTATTCAGTTGGTTTGGAATTTGAATACGACTTTACCGAGTAACACGTTACATATTTAAAACTGTGACAATACACAGCTCTGCCTACAAATATTGCCTGGTAAAGTTTAAAAAGCCACTTGTGGTATTGAGGGCCATCAAAAATTCAGTTTTTAAATGTAGAGAGTTAGAACTTGCATATGAGCAAAATGGAGAAAAATAAAACAGCACGTATTCGGGCTTTTAGCATAAACTGTCTAAAGCAAAAGGAAATGGGTTTTTTAAATGTAACACTGTGTAACACATCCATCACTTGCCTGCTTCTGACCTTTCACTAGCTTCCTGTTGTCCCTCAGATCAAATTCAACATATGTTGATAAAGTCTAGATTATTCACGGGCCTGCCTTATAGATTACACCTCTTCTTCTTCTCCCAACCATTCTCTTGGTTCCAGAAGGGTGGGTACCCTATTTGTTACTAGGATGTCATTTATGTATCATCCTTTTGCTGCTATTGATGCCAAACGTTTCCCATTCTTTGAGGCCCAAAGCTCTGTTCCTCTCCAATGTCATCTCAATGCCACATATGCTTAATCCACTAGGTGTCCAGCATGACAACCATGGCACCATGAAAGTTTCAACCAGGATAGAAAATACATCTCTGGCCCCCAGCAGCATACACTGCCCAGCCTAATTAGACTGTCACCTTGTCAGAGACTGGCTAGTCCTACATTACCCACTTTGCTGGAACATCTTGGATGTGGTGGAACAGGTCCTGATTATTGAAAGGTATAGGTGATTGGACCACATATTCCCAGCGTCTATAGTAAGGAAATGAGGGTCAACTGGAGGAAGTTTACCTGTCTTTGGACACAGGTGGGAAATGTTCGTAGATGTCCAGCTATATGGCTCACTGTATGGACTGCACTAAATGAACGAATACCTTCTTAAGAGAAAGTGGTTAGACCATCAGAGAGGGGTAAAGTTCAAGCAAGCAAGAAGACACTCGGAGTGTATGTTTCTCTGCAACAGAAGCAACAGAGGCACCTCTTTGAGTAAGGACAAAGGGGCTGCATTTCTGAGGATTCTAAATGCTAGACTGGACCAACATAGGGAGCCACAAGTCAGTGGGACAGCTGCCATGGAAGTTTCTTTGTTAAGAGGAAAAGACTGCAGAGTGAGCTAAATCTTACCTGGCCCAAGGAGATCCCTTGACTTTAAAAAATATGCCTAGAAGCATTGAAAATGGACCAAAAAGAGTGTCAAGAGGAATGCAGGGTCTAAAGTCAGAAAACTAGGCAACAGATTAGACAGGGTAGGCGCGAGAGAGGAGACGAAGGTGGAGAAGCCAGGGAAGCAAAGACCAGGGGATATGGCACAAGGACAGTCATCTAAAGCACCCCCTGTATGGAAGGTCCAGCAAGCAGGAGGCCACGAGTGAGGTTTCACTAGGGCATACAGTCTAGCCTCAGTGAAGCCAAATCTCCTAGAACCAGCAACAGCATTAATATGTTCCAAATTTACAAGTAGGATGTGTTCCCAAAGCTCATTCGCAATTTGGTCGGTAGCTTAATTTTTTTTCATAAATTATTTTAGATTAGGTTAGGTACATTGGTCAAAGGACAAAAAACTATTTAATCTCTATGCCCCTGAAGTTTAACCCTCCATATATATGTTACACTTTGTTCTAACTGCCTCCTATGTCCCAGTTTCTCTGACTGCCTAAGAAACTCCCCCAAAACTTAAGGACTGGAAACAACGATTTTTATTTTGCTCATGCATCTGTACTTTGGGGCAAGGCTCTGGAGGAACCACTCATCAGGAGGGGGAAGGGAGATCCCATGGCTGGGCCCGGAATTACCTGAGGCCTGCTCACTACATGACACTGGGTGTTGGCCGAGGCCATCACTGGAGCTATTTGCTGAAACACTACTTATGCCACTCCACACTGTCTGGGCTTCTTCACAACATGGGGGCTGGGAACCCAGGACAAATGTTGTGCATGAGATAATCCAAGAATAACCCCATTCCATCTTATATCTTTTTTATCATCAAATCTTGGAAGATACCTACTATTTCCACTGTACTCTATCAGTTGGACTAATCGCAAGTCCATTTGAGCTCAGAGGGTGGGGCAACAGACTGCACCCCTTGATGGAGACTGGCAAGGGTCTACAAGAGAATACAGGAGTATGTGTGATTATATGCCCATTTGTGAAGGTTGTAGTCTGCCACCACACATAATAATACTTCTAGGGAAAATGCAATGTATTACAACTTGAAGAGCAATACACTGTAGTGAAGAAAGAGCCAGGACTCTGTAGTCAAACATCTAGAGATCCATTCATTATGTGTTGTGTGATGCTGAAGTTTGAAATTTAATTTGCTAAAGTGCTCTACGTATCTTCTTCCTCATTTATAACACCAGGAGGGTATGAAAAAAATAGTTATTTTGAAAAGAGCTTAGAAGACTGTGTTGCTTCCTAATAGTCAACTATTACCATAACAGAAGGGACACACCTTCTCCAACTCTTCCCAGCCCCTGAGGGAAGAGTGAAGTACTTAACACTTGCCAATTACTATGCCAAGTAAGTTGACTCAAAAATCCATGAGGTAGATATTAATATTATCCAGATAAGAAAACCATGACTAAGGTAACTTGCCTAAAAAGTCACTAGCAAGTGGTAGAGACAGGATCTGTATTTAGATCAGTTTAACTAGATAGTAGAAACTTGAGTCCCTGGATGACTGGGTGGATCAAAGCCCTTGTCCCAAACCTGATTTATGATTGAGTGAAAAATGATCAGTATTGTATTATCCCTTTGGGACTTGGGGGTATTTATTAAAGCGGTGAGCCTATTCTGATTGGGTTAATATAGGAAAGATGAGAGATACACCTGGTACCAATTTAAGGATGGTTCCCATTATTTGCATAAAAGAGGGTATTGGCACAAAAGAAAATCATTCTCTAGGTCAGTCCCTACCAGTCTCATTTATCTCCTGAATGAGATGACAGCCAGGCTCTGGCCCGCTGGGAGTGGGGCTGGGAGCATCAACCTGGAATCCCTGACCCTGGTAGAAAGAGATTGCTCACAAATGAGGCCAGCTGTTCACTGGCTGAAAGGTCTCCTCTAATGTTCAACTCTGGTGTAAAGTCTGTGCTTGTTTTTCCCTTCTGTTTTGATGTTTTGTTTTTTTTTTTCTTTAGTAAGGAGTCTCTTTGATGACAGTGGCCAGAGTGGCTGTAAAGGGGGGAAGCAAGGTTGCTGGTGCACACAGGTGAACACAGGTCTCTGAGCAGATCCCCCATGCAGGTTCCATGACAGCAAGGATCTCATCTGTCTTGTTCCCCACAACATCTGGTGTCTACTCCAATGCTTGGCACTAGGTACTTAAAATTGATTGGATGCGGGGCTGGAGCGGTGGCTCAGTGGTTTCGGCACTTGCCTGGCAAGTGCAAGGACCTGAGTTCGAACCCCAGCACCACATGCACAACTAAGTGTTGGAGCAATGAAGGCCATGTGAAAAACTCAATAAAGTTATTTCTCTTTTTCTCTCTCTCACTGTCCTTCTCTCTTTAAAAAAAAAATTGATTGGATGCAACAAAGAATGAATATTTGAGTAAAAATTCAAGCAGAAGTCAAAGAAGTGGACTTTTTTTTTTAAGAGAGAGAGGGAGAGAGAGTGAGAGTGATAGAGAGAGAATCCGTTTTATTTTTTCATCCAGCCTTGATTTCTCCAACACTTAGTTGTGTATTGGTGCTGGGGTTTGAACCTGGGTCCTTGTGCTTGCCAGGCAAGCACTCCAATCACTGAACCACTGCTCTAGCCCAAGAAGTAGACTTTGACAGAAGTCAAAGTCCAGAAAGTGATCAGGATTCTCTATGCTGGTGACAGACAAGGAGCCCATTAGGGAAGGACTCAAAATGCCTAATATAATACTAATAGTGCGGATGCTGTACCCACTCAACAATTGTCTGCTAATTGAGTGATCATGCTGCATCTCATCCATGGTAAGACATGGGAAGGGTTAGGCTGGGATTTTTGGTGGGATGGTATTTTTTATTTTATCTCCAAATATGTTGTAAATATGATCGTCACAAAAGTGATCATGGCTTTAGTTGTATGATTTGCATGAAAGTCTGTGGGAGTCTGCTGAACAGCCCGCCAAAAACCACAACACTCTTTCCAACATTTACCTCTAATAGATGGGTTTAAAATTCACGAAAGTTAAGAAAATCCAGAATCAACATTTAAAAATTTATCTTCTTATAAAGGCAATATGTAGCCTTTGGTTTTCCTGAATCACTGGGACAGAATTCAGAAACTATGGACAATCCTCACGTTAAGACAGGCAACAGCTGGAATGTCTTCAAGACTGGAAATTTCTTTCCTGAAAATCAAATGTAGAACTTTGTTGTGATCTGATTGTATTCTGTTTTACATTAACATAAACTAAAATTTTAAATGATGCTTTATCTTTAATTAAAGGCATTTACAGATATATATTCTGTAAAAAAAAAAACTTAAATTTAACCACAGAGATAAAAAGAACAGACGGTTTTAGTTTGGAGAATGTGGCTCCAGTGAATTTAAATATTTATCATATAATTTTATATCAAGTCTTAATGAGCACTAACTTATGGCATCACTTCTGAAAACAATAAAAAATGCTATATTTTGGAATGCTATTGCTAGTTGGATTTCTATCACGAGGCATCATTTAAATAAAAGCTGATTTTGTAAAAAGTAATGACACATTCCTTTCTGAACTTAAAATTTCAAACATCTATGATTAAGAAGCAAAGTACAGCCTGGAGTCAGATATTTTAGACTTTTTCTAAGTTTCTATCTCATGTTGCCACAGATTCAAAACCTCCAAAGCAGGTGTTCTATTCAAATCCAAAGAGTAAGAAATGCTGGAGAAAATTCTCTTTCGTAATTCCTCTGAGGACATACAAAGAAAAATTACTAAGCTTTCATATCAAATGCAAGGGATTTGGATTGAGTTTAAGTAACAGCTTGTGCAAAATGTCATAGTTCCTGTTCTCTTACGCTGAGATGATGGGTGCTGATGTCATAGAAAGGAGGGCTTTGGACCCGCTAAAGGCAGCACCGTGACAGCAGTCAACTAACCACAAAGTTACCCAATTGCTTGCAGAGGGAAATCCAGCTACATTTTCTGCACATCCAAAATGATTTGGGAAATGAGACCATCACTTATATAAGTCACACTAAGCAATATTAACTCCTCATGTATTGATCTTAAATGTCCTATGGGTCCAAATAAGGTTTTATGTTCAGAATACTTGGGAAATATCTCCATGTCCCACTTCATTTTGAATGAATTCCATCCTGGAGACTTCAGGAACGTAAATCTGAAGTAACCGGAATTAACATTAGCAGTTTGTCAACGCACACACACACATGTGCTTTCCATTAAGCTGTAAAATCACATATGGTCTCTAATGCTCACTTCAAATATCACGAGTGCACAAAATCCCTTCTAGCATGTTTCTTCATTTACGATCTTATTTTGCATCCAGCAGGGCTGGGGATGTGGCTCACTGGTAGAGTACTTGCATAGCATACACCAGGTCCTGCACCACACACACACACACAGAGCATTATTTAGCATCCAGCATTCTTCATCTATGTACTATGTGCTTATCTTCTGGGTGGGATAAATGTCCCTTAGTAAACAACTATAGCCTTCTGGGGTCCAAGGTTTGAGCCTGCATAACTTGCCTTGATACACTGAGTTTTCCTCTTAACCCCTACCTAAATAGGTAGGAGTTACTCAGCGCTGGTATTATAAGACTGCCAGCTTATGGATCTCAAGGAGGAAAATAAAGGAAAGTTACAGATTAGTAGTCACATGAACATGCCATATAGAATTTAGAAAATACAGTGAAATTCACAGCTTCAGAGAATAAAATCAGATGTAGTAGAACTGAATGTGAAAATGATTTTGTCCAATGTGGTTCTACCATTTTTGGCATCACTAACGCACATATCACTTAACTTGGGCATGAACAGAATTCAAGAGGACCCAGTAAATTTGGATGGGAAAAACATTACGTATTTATTTTCATGACCTCAAACTGAAATTGAGCATTTCCTTCCATTATAATATAGGCCACACATCATTGTATCTGAGATATATTTGTCACAAGAAATCACAAATATTTTAATATCATATTACAGTTACTGTAGATATCCCAACTCAATTCAAAACATCATTTATTCTCACCACTTCTTTAAATTATGGCAGTTAGTATACCTGCTGCTAGTTTGTATTATTTAATAATGCACTATTAACAAAACACATGTGACAATTTTTAAAAGTTTGGCACAAGTATTTTAATAACCATCATTTCCCTTGTAATCCTGCAAACTTTACTTTATGCATCTAAAAACATCATTGTAAAGAGTCTATAAGTTTCACCAGACTACCAAAAAGATCCATGGCACCAGAAAGGTTAAGAATCCCTGAGACCATACACAAAACATTTAATAATGCAACATCCAGGTTTCTGGAGTAAATCATTCCTTGCCAGCATCTTTTGAAGCTGAAACAAACTTGACCTTGAAATCAACACAGTCTTATTGCTGTAAATAGCTGATTCTGATGGGAATCAATCTATCTTTCTTTCTTTCTTTTTTTTGCCATAGGAAAGACTTGCAAATTTCAGAGCACCTTGGCTTTCAGAGCATAGGTTACTTTCTTTAAAATTTATCGTTGATATTTTCCCATTAACATAGAATTGTTCTCTTTTATTTTATACTGCTGAAATCCAGTCTATTTTAAAAGAGTGTTGAATACAATCATCTTATGACTTTAATTTAAAACAAAGCACCAAGAAAAACTCATGAAAATACCATAGTTTACATAAAAGAATTAAGCATTAAAGTGTGCTCCATCAAAGACAGTGCTTTTAAATGGCAGTGCTAACTGGTCCTCCCCATGATCAAAGTTACATATCAATTAACATATTTCTAGGGGTGTTAAAAATACAGCCTCTGGGTTATTGTAATTAAATGATGAGATGATGTCTCAGTAGATGCTTGATGATGTCTCAGTAATGTGCTTGAATGTAAGCACATTAGACGTTTGGAAAATCCTCCGTGGAGGCTCTGACCAAAGATAGATGTATCAAATACTAACAAGTTAAATGAATTTCCACTCATTTAAAGCTATTGAGAAATTATTGATATAATCACAATTGTTCACTTATCATTTCAGCTAAGTACTGTTCAAAATTCTTACCTACAAAAGTAAAATAAATATTAGAATTCTGAAATTAATAAAGAATATAAAAAATAAAAATTGTATTGAATTGAGATATAATTTACATATAATGATAATTCACACATATAATCTTCATATATAATGTCATACCAATTTTTTCTATCCCTTAAAAATATTAATTTTATTATATGCGGTACTTTAAAATTTGCCTTTTTTTCCTGTTATATTTGTAAGAAACCTAGTTATAAATCTAGGCTTCCATTAAAGTCAGTACTATAGGTTTTCTTCAAATTACAAAATATTCCAACCTGCATGCAATGAAACAAAATTACCGAACTTGGGAATGAAATGAACTAAAAACAATGCAGATAAAACTATTTGTAATATGGTATGTTATAGGGATTCAAGATCTAGAACAAATTTTTAGAGACTATATATATATATATATATATATATATATATATATATATATATCTGTGTTTAAGTTAAAGTAGACCTCGTATCAATGATACCTTTACCTTTATGGCTATCATTTTCTTCTCTAGGAAATATTTCAATTAAAATATGATAAAAACAGTTCTCATAACTCCTTAGTAAAAGCCTGTCCAATGTATTCTCCTCATAGCCGAATTTCCAAGGGAAGACTCTCAAAATGCCTTTTGCTCAAGCAACCAAAAAGCCACTGCATGCACACATGTGAAGGCTCCACCCCAACTTTCCTGGCATATTCCATATCATTTTCTCTAAACAGGAAGCTGTTGACAGTTTTCCCTGACATTTTCAGAATACCAAAGGTCTTCTTTTCAAGAAAGATCCCAACTTTCAGAGAATAATGTTCTTTCCCCCCTGTTCCCATTGTTGCTAATTATGAATGCTGTAAATGAGACAGAAACCAAATTCTATACTGTTCTGTGCTGATGGAGAACCAGGTTGCAATTGTGAAAAAAGAGAAAAGTTAGTGACACACTGCAGGGCAATGGTGGAGTTTTTAAACCCAAAACGATACTGAAAGGAGGATTCCTGGAATCCAAGGAGGACATTTGGCTCCAGCTGCAAAATCTGTATCTCTAAATAACATTGTTAGCAAGTGTTGAGCAAGAAAGCGATTACATTTTAACCTCCTTCACAGAACATTAATCCAAATTTAACCAAATTCCAGAGGCTGCACGAAATTCATGACTGGAAGCTGCTTCACATTCTTTGCTCATGAACACAAACTTGTAAGAGGTAAAAGAGAAGAGAAAACCACAATGAGATATAAAAATATCAAACTACTGTGTAGAAAGCAAACTCATTACCTTACACAGAAAGAAGTGCAGGATTTAAAAGTCCATGCTCCACAGCCCCTGGAAGCAACAGCACGGCAGCAGCACAAGCGGCAGCAACGTCCAGCATCCACCGGAGTCTCACAAGCCTTTGCCTGTGCGGACTCTCAGCCACAGACTCTGCCTCTAGCTGACGTCAAAGTCCCTGTCACATGGCCAGATGAAAGCCAAGAGAGCATTGGTTGTCGTAGCAACCACAGAATGGCTCTGAAATTATTTCAATAGGTCATCTGTCACTGTTCGGGGTGTGTGTGTGTGTACACACAGCGCACAACCATCACGAACAGCCCCTGACAACCTCAGCCCCCAAAGTTGTGACTCAGAAGTGCATGCAACCTTCCTCTTTAAGGCTTCCACGTCTTTTCTTTAGTGACTTACAGGAAAATCCATGCCACTCTGAAGTTCCCACCGGCATCGCGATCATCAGCATGAAGCATGTCTCTCTCTTTCAGTTTCTGAAGAATTCTGGAGGTAGTTTTCTTAGCAAATTAAATTTAATTGTAAGCAAATGAGGAAAACAGAAGCACAGAGGGAGTTGGAAGAGAAGATACTTTAAAAAGATGTAAGAATTCACATCGATGTACAAGACTGTGCTAGGGTACTAGAAATGGAATGAAAATAGTTGAATGATCCTGACACTAAATGTGGAATGCAGGTAAGGCAGATTCAGGTTGTGTGCTCTGAAGTTATCTATGTAAAAATGATGGACAAGAGAGTTTCAGAACAGTGGTACTTTGAGATTAAGCTGAAAACTTTGCTTTGGGGCTACCCTGCAGGTACCAGTCTTTCCCTCCTAAATCCTCCGATCCACAATCCACAACCCTTCACTGGGGCTTAACACTGAGTAAATGGTCTAGAGTCCCACCAACACCAAGTTCAATAAAAACTCAGAGCAGTAGAATGAAAGAACAGTCCCACTAGTTTCCTATCTTTCTGGTTTGTTTTGTTTTTGGTTGGTTGTTTTTTGTTTTTGGTACCGTAGGTTTAATCCAGGGCACTTCACCACTGAGCTACATCCCCAGTCCTACTCCCACCTGTTTTCTAACTTCTGCTTCACTTCCTTCAGGATCACCTAGTTCGCTTTCAACTCTGCACACATGCTTATGACCTTTTTAATTAACGCGAAGTTGATTAAGCAAAATTAAATGAAACCTACAGGAAGATACTCTGAAAAAGACATTTAGATAATGTATACCCATTCAAAGTGAGGCAGAAAAAGTGAGGCAGTTCAGTGTAGGCAGAGCAATGTGGGTTGATAAGGAGATCATCTTTCCTGAGAAGGCAAAGACATCCCCCAATGCTAATGAGGGTCTGACAAGATAGGCCCAGATGCAGACACTCCCTGCTGCTAAGTAAGGAACCACGATCTTCTTGTTGGAGCCCAAGGCATGGATCAAAGAGCCTAAGGCATGGATCAAAGACTGGACCAGAATTCCCCGCACCTGTGTGCAAGATACAGGGCCAGGGAAGCAGTGACCAATCCAGAAGAGGTCGTCACATAAAAGGGGCAAAGCTCACTGCCTCATCTGCTCTGTCCCCTTCCCCCACTCTGGGTAAGTCTGCTCTTTTCCCTGTGCTTTACTCTCTATGATAAAACGTGTCTACTACGCTTGCCTCGGTGTCCCTCGGTTTCATTCTTCAACTCCAAGAGGACACGAACCCGACATTCACATCACCGGCATCAAAAGGACAAAGGAGTTAAGAGGTGGGGGAGAAGAGATTCTTTTACAACCCCAAGGACCTTTACATGCTTAAGGTTATCGGAGCTTCTGTTCTAGTTTATTATATTCATATATTTTTTAAAGGAGGTGCTCTGGGGTACTAGAAAATATAAATGGAAACTAAGTCGGCTGGGCAGATTACATTTGTGTAGAAGAATGAAATTTCTTCTGTAGAATCAGAAGTTGCTTCTTGAGTGATATCAAACTCTTTGACCATATAATCTTCCTATGTGTCCACCTCTTCATTTTTCCTTTACTTCTATTCTAACCCCAATTGACAGAAAATAAAGATTTTTACTTGCAAAGTTATTTTCCTTATGCTACTAGCAAAAGCAAACTATAAAGAACTCTTCCCCTTTAATTTTGGATAAATGGCAGTTGGGAACTTGTAGATTTGAAAAAAGATAATTGAATCCAATATCTATGTAAATTAGTGAGGATTCCCCATAAGAGCAGATCTGAGCGATAGCCACATCTTACAAATTTGCACCTTGCTCCATTGATAGCTCTGGATGTCTGCTCAGAAGGGTACAGCACAGTAATGGGGATGGGACGAGGGCAGAGAAAGCAAAGATTTTCCGGGTCTCAAGTTTTCTAAGTGCCTAATTTCAATCATCTCTCTGGCTCCAAATGTGGGGCTGCCTAATCAACTCTTTCTCCTCTTTACGCAGCTTTACTGTCCAAAATAGTGAAACTTCAGTGCCATGCTTTGTCAACAGGCCATGTCCTCTGACACAAGTTCTCATGTCCAAAAATCTCCAAAATTTAGGACCCTAAATCGACAAATTAGAAAATTGGAAAAACAAAGACACTTTCATTTTGAATTTTCTCTCACTTTTACAAAGTATGCTTTGTTCTATGCCGTCTTGTTAAGTAAATAAGTTGACCTGACTTCAAAATAAAAAATGGGGGCATGTTGTCCTTTGTTTAATAGCTTGCTTCTTCTAATCTGCCATCTCTAATTTTCTTTTGCAAACCCCGTAGGCTTTGAGATTCTTCTTATGAATAAGGAGACTACCAGTCACCTGCAGGACTAACACCATAATGCACATCTCTTTGTAGCTCAAGTTTCCACCAAGTTGACAAATTAATCCAAATGCTGTTAAAGTATCATAGGAAATACATACAAGTGCTTCTCCAATCATGGCCTATCATCTTGAAGAAAACATTTATCATGTTATTTTCTAACTGCCAGGTCTTTTCTTAAGGTAAAAAGGATTCAGCAAATTAAAAAATATCCATTCAAAAGTAGTTTTCTACCATATTCATTACTTGCTCTAAGAATCTCAGGGCTGCTTGTCATTAGTCTGACTGCTTTTCCAGAAATAACTGGTAAATGCCACTAAATAAACAATTTGACTTGGATTCAGATATCTGAACTAGTAGATGGACTGGGCAATTCTAATCAGTCTTTCACCAACGTTTCTAAGCGGACGTGTTGCCATCTCCTCTGTCTTAGCTTTGGAGGGAAGGTCATACACTCACTGTTTGGAGCTACCTGGTTCAAATCACATCTCTTTTATGGTGGAAACTTGGGCAAGTTACAGAAGTGTTCTGAGCTGTAGTGCCTACACCCCAAAGTAGTTGAGAGGATTATAAAGTTAATGTAAATAAAATGCTGACACCCTACTACATGATAATTATTAGCTCAATGTATATGTCATTTCTTGTTTATCTGTCTGACTCTGATATGTCTGTAAAGATTTTCATGGAAATAATAAAATCTCATTCATCTCTACAACCCTATGGGCAGCACAGAGCCCAGGCATAATGAGTGCTCAATCAACGTTGACTGACTCACCTATAGGGAAAGAAATTCTGAACAATAGAAAGCCATGATTCCTTTTTTCCCAAGAGGAGGGGGAAAAAAGCCTCTCCCCACCCCACCTCTAATTCTAAAAAGGGCAAAGGAAGAAAAAGCAAAAGCAAAAATGTTGAGTTATTATAAAATAGTCTAGCAATGGATGGCTCTAAATAAATATGCCGAGTAAATTCAACCTAGTCTTACTAAATTATAAATATTTATGACAAGTATACACAAGTTATGTGCTGATGTATTTTATGATTATTGCTGTTGATTGTGGATAATCACTTACATTGACCAACACCGAGTATTTATTATATGTGGAACTTTGTCGTAAGTGCTGTGCTTATACTAAATCATTCACTATAATAACCCTCGGAGGCATGTGCTGCTTGTTCTTTTCCACGTTTCACAACTGAAGAAGTTAAAACATGGAGAGATGAAGTAACTTGTCTAGTACATGGCAGGGCCAGGATTAATGTCACAAAGTTTTAGAAATAAATTATACTTGATATAGTTTTAGAAATAATTGAATAATATATTTATTGTATTTAAGTGTTTTATTTTTAATTTCTTATGAAGGTGAGAAAGGCTAAATTTTCTGCCTTAGGAAATTATAAAGGTCTTAACCTAGTCTAAGGAATACTATGGCAAGGAAAACTCAAATCAGATCTTAAGCAAGGAAAGTGGTCAAAGCATGTAACCTAAATAAAATTAAATAAAGCTATGCCAAATTATTGAAGCAAATATTCAGAATGCACAGGCTTGGTTAACTTCTTTTTCCCATTATGATGTATTAGCATGCATTCAAATTAACCTTCTCACTGAGATAATAATAGCTAGATACAATTTTTTAGAAGTGGTAAGAAGACTTCAAAGAATAGCAAAGGTAGCGGTGACTCTAAGCACCAAGACCTCAAATAAAAGGAGAACCTACCGAGTGTCTTAGACTGGGTTCCTGTAACAAAATGCCACGATCTGGATAGCTTATAAACAACATAAATCTATTTCTCACTATTCTGGAGGCTAGAAAATCCAAGACAAAGGTGCCCTCAGGTTTGGTATCCTGTGAGGGCCTGTTTCCCGGTCTATGGATGGCACTTCCCAGTCATGGCCTTACATGGTAGAAAAGGTAAGGAGATTCTTTAGGGCTTCTTTTAAAAGGACACTAATTCCATTTGTAAAGTCTCCATCTTTGTAACCTAATCTTCCCAAAGTTCCCACCTCATAATTCCATCACCTGAGGGTTCAAGGTATGAATCTCAGGGAAACATTTAGTCCAGTAGCATTGAGCTAATCCCAACATTCCCCACATTCCCTGCATTCTCCATGGTTTATCCTTTAATTATTACTTGTTTTCCTTTTTGTTTCTTTCTCGTGGTACTGAGGGCTTCATGCTAGGCAAGTGCTCTACCACTGAGTCCATTTCCAGTCCTTTATTTTTATTTTGAGACAGGATCTTGTTAAGTTGCCCAGGCTGACAACCTCAAACTTGTGATCCTCCTACCTCAGCCTCCTGAGTAGCTGGGATTTCAAGTGTATGTCACCATACCTGGCTTAGTGGGTGATTGCTAAGTAGTGTGGGGGTTTTTTTTTTGTTGTTGTTGTTTTGTTTTGTTTTGTTTTAAGCATGCTGAAGAGACAAAAATGGAGTATAAATCTTCAAAGGCATTCAGGACTTAAGGAACTGAGATCCTGTTTCAAAAAATAAATAAAATAAAAAGGAATCACAGAGAAGAGATTTCAATAGTCTGCACTATTTTTCCCTTGAAGCATTTGCCAATTCCTAAATGACATAAGATAAAAAAAAGCCATAGCAAAGAGGTTGAAAATGTAAAAATAGAGTTGAGAAGTTCCACAGTACAAAATTATTATTAGGAATTTGGAGCCTGATGAACACCTTCAATTTTCAGGTCTCATAACTGAAAGGTTAAATCTTAAAAGTAATGGAAGATAAGAAATAGATGAGCCCTCTCAAAAGCCAGGACACATCCTAAAAGCATTATGATCTCTAATTTTATAAGGTAATTTGCCCTTATTCTAATTACTTTCCAGATAAAATGAGTCCTCTATAAAGGAAGATGACACAATCTAGAGCCTCAAAAATTCCTTATGCATCAAAAATCACTAAGCGTGCCATAAGACAGGCCTAACAGATGAAAATCTAAGAGGAACACAACAGGTGACAGAAATACAGACCCATATGCTATTCATCTCCTGTAGCTAACAGACAGGGACTTAAAAAATTATAATTACTATGTCAAAAGAAATAGATAACACGATGGAGAGTTCTACAAACAAAAATATTCTCTGTAAAAAGAACATATTAAAACTAAGTAACTGAAAAAAGATGGATGGGCTTAAGAGCACAGAAAACACATTAAATAAAGACTCTAGTGAAATGAAAGATCAGTAGACAAATGAAATAGAGAATGGAAAACAAAGAAAAGAATGTGAGACATTTTAGACATGATGAAAAGGCCAATGTGCTTTGGGAAAAGAGAGGAAAGAAGAAAGAATAGGGCAGAAGTAATATTTCAAGAAAATTGACTGTAAAATTTCTAAACCTTACCAAAAAAAATGAAACAACAGATTTAAGGAGTACTATATACCCTACAGAAGAAAACTATGAAGAAAATTCACATGTAGACAAGCCATGACCGAAAAGCTAAAAGCTAAAGAGAAAGATAAAATCTTAAAAAGAGCAAGACAAATATTATATTAATTTTTAAGGAGAAACAAAAGATTTTTTCAAAGGAAACTATGAAATCCCAAAGATAATGGAAAAATAAATTTTTAAATTATGAAATCAAATAAGTGCCAAATTTGAATGCATACATATTCCCTTAAAATGACAGTATAGGGCCTTCTGTTCATAAAAAGAATACAGATTGCAAAAAAAAAAATGAACACAGCTTTAGAGAACTGTGAGTATTAAAAAAAAAGAAAGACAACATTAATATCTTTGGAGTCCTAAAAGGAGAGGGGACAAAGAATATGACTAATTGAAGAGATAATGATTAGAAACTCCCCAAATTTTACAGAAGTCAAAAGATCACTGATTCAATAAGATGGAAAATTCCAAGCATGATGGACCCCAAGAAATCCACACCCAGACACATCAATATTGAACTTCTGTAAACTAAAGCCAAAGAAAAAGTCTTGAGAGCAGTTAGAGACCAATGCCACTTTTATCTACAGGGAAGAACTATTTGAAGGACAGCACAGATCTCCTAAGAAACCTAGGAGGCTATGTACCTCAGCGGCACAGTCTTCAACTGCTGGAAGAAAATAACTAAATTCAGAATCCTACACTCCGCAAAAGTGTTCTTCAGGAATGAAGATGAACTCAAGATATTCTCAAATAAATAAAAACTTAAAGAAAGTGTCCCCAGCAGACCTAACGTAGAAGAGCAGCTAAAAGTGATTCTCCAAAGAGAAAAGGAATCTTGGAACATCACAAAAGAAGTGAGAACCCAGTGGCAAAAATATGGGCAAACATAACAGATCTTCTTTCACGTCCTAAATTTTGTACACATTTTTGATGTGTGAAGAAACAATTATAACACTGCATGATGTGGTTCTAAATAGATGGAATACTTAAGACATATTATAACAGAAATGTAAGGGAGGTAAAGTTTCTGTACTTCACCTGATCTGGTAAAATGATAATACCAGTGGACTGTGACAAATTATTTATGTCTAACATAATACTCAGAGCAACATTAAAAAACTATATTAAGATATATGCTCAAAAACACTATATATAAATCAAAATGAATTCTTAAAAAATATCCACGGAAAGGCCAGAAAACAAAACAAAGAAATGAAAAACAAAGAGAACAATGGAAAACAATACTAAATAAATGGCAGACTTATTCCCTATCACCTCAACAAGCATATTAACTGTGAATGGTATAAACATAATCACTTTAAAAGACAGAGATTAGCAGATTGCCTTTTAAAAATGACCCATACAGACATTATCTACAAGAAACTCACTTTATGTATTATTATTGAGATAGGCTGAAAGTTTTATCTTCAAAGGATGGAAAAAGATATATTATGTAAACATTTATCAAAAGAACGCAGGAATGGCTATATAAATATCAATAAAGTACACATTTAAATCATTTAAATTATCAGATATAGAGATATTATATAATGATAAAAGGTTCAGTACCATAACAAAAGTCATAGCAATTCTAATTGTATATGCACTTTACAACAGCACTACAAAGATTTGAAGCAAAAATTGATTGAACTGAAAAGAAATGAATAAATCCACATCTATCATTGGAGAATTTAATACTTACTCTCACGAACTGGCAGAAAGGCTGAATAGAAAAATCAGCAAGGACACAGAAGAATCCAACAACACCATCAACTAACACTGATACTTACAGAACATTTCACCTCTTAACAGCAGAAAACACATTCTTTCCAAGTATCCATGAAATATATACCAAGCAGAATATATTATGAGTCGTAAAGATAACCTCAAACAATTGAAATCATAAAGTGTTCTCTAACCACAATGGAATCAAACTGAAAATCAGTAACAGAAGGACTGCAGAAAAAATTCTCCAAATATGGGAAATTAAAAAACATACTTCTAAAATAAACCAGGGGTCAAATAAAAAGTCTTGAGGAAAATAAATTTTAATACTTAGCTGAATAAAAATGAAAATACAACATATCCTAATGTGTTGAATTTAGCTAAAAGAGTGATGAAAAGAAATTTTATAGTATAAATGCACAGAGAAGAAGAAAATTCTCAATATCAAGAACAAAGATAAATCAGACCCTGGCAGAATGAAGGAAATAATAAAGAAAATAACAGAAATCAATAAAATTAAAAACAAAATAGAGAAAATTAATGAAACAAAAAATTAATAAAATTGACAAGGTCCTAACAAGAATGAGAAAGAAAAAAAAAATAATAAGATCAAGACTTTTTACCAGGGCTGGAGTGGTGGCTCAGGGGTTTTCGGCACTTGCCTGGCAAGCACGAGGACCCGGGTTCAAACCCCAGCACCACGTATACAACTAAGTGTTGGAGCAATGAAGGCCATGTGAAAAACTAAATAAAGTTGTTTCTCTCTGTCTCTCTCACTGTCCCTCTCTCTTAAAAAAAAAAAAAAAAAAAAAAAAAGACTTGTTACCATGGGGTTGGAGAGCTTGACGGTTACAACACTTGCCTGGCATGCTCGAGTATATGGGTTCGAATCCCAGCACCACACACACAACGAAGTGTCGGAGCAATGAAAGACACATGAAAAACTGAATAAAAAATTGGTTCGCTCTGTCTCTCTCTCTCTCCCTCTCACTGACCCTCTTAAAAAAAAAAAAAAGACTTGTTACCTCCCATAATTAAAAATAGGGTATCATTACAAACCCCTTATTATATATATATGTGTATGTATAGACATTTATATCTATTATAGGAGTATAATATAGAAGAATCTAGAGACTAGGGTGTGGGCAACGTGGGGGTAAGTGGTTTAAGATCAAGTGCATATCATATTGTTACTTTACACACTTTTGTGATTCTATAACATCAAAATTCCTTAATTAAAAAAACTCAAAAAAAAAAGAAAGAAAAAAAGATAATATGGGAATACTATAGACAACTTCACATTTTTTTTCTAGTACCAGGGATTGAACCCAGGGGTGCTTAAGCACTGAGCCATATCCTTGGACCATTTTTTATTTTATTTTATTTTTAAAGAGAGAGGGACAGTGAGAGAGAGAGAGAGAGAGAGAGAAAGAGAGAATCAATTTTATTCAGTTTTTCATGTGGCTTTCATTGCTCTGAGACTTTGCGTGCTGCTGGGGTTTGAACTCTGCACTTGCACATGCCAGGCAAGCGCTGTAACCACTGAGCCACCGCTCCAACCCCTCCCCCCAACCTTGGATTTTTTTTTTTTTTTTTTTTTGAGACAGGGTCTCCCTAAGCTGCTGAGGGCCTGCCTAAATTGCTGAGGCTGGTTCAAATTTGCAATCCTCCTGCCTCAGCTTCCCAAGTCCCTGGACACCACCACGCACAGCTACAACTTTACCCTTTTAAAATTGATAATTTAGACAAAATAGACCAATTTCTTGAAATACAAAAACTCATCCAACATGAGATACACAATGTGAATAACCCTATAAACTATTAATGGAATTGAATTGACAACTTTATACTCCCCAAAATGAACTCTCTAGAACCAGTTGATTTTGATGGAGAATTCTAAGAAATATATAAAGAATTAGCAACAACTATACAAATCTCTTCTAGAAAATAGAAGAAATGTGAATACTTTCAATTTATCTTATAAAGTGGTATTACTCTAATATAAAAACCAAAAAGAAAACTACAGAATAATATCTCTCTTGAACATACATTTAAAAAGATCCTTAACAAAACATTAGGAAATTTAACCCATCAATGTATGTGTAAATAATTATAGACCAAAACCCAGTGGAGTTTATTATAGTGCCCAACTGGATTAATACTTAAAAATCAATCTATGTATTCTGCCATATTAGCAGGTAAAAGAAGAAAAATCATATGGCTATTCTAATTGATGCAGAAAAAGCATTTTTAATTATCAACAGCTATTCATTAAGAAAACCCCAACAACTCACAGAAGACAGGAATGAGGGTAATAGTCTCAACTTGATACAGGGCATCTACCAAAGTCTACATACAGCTAACTTCATACTTCATAGTGAAAGAGTATACTTTTCTGAAGATTAGGAACAAGGCAAAGATATACAGTTTTATTCAATAATAGGCTAGAATTTCTAGCCATTTCAATAAGGTCAAAAAAGAAATTAAAGGCATCCAACTATGGATGAAATAACTGTCTTTATGGAAAATCAAATGGAGTTTACAACAACAAAATAAAAACCAAAAAACTGCAACTTAATGTGCGTTCAAAAATGTCAGAGTACAAGTTTTATATAAAAATTAATTGTATCTTATATTAGTAATTTCCATATAGAGATTGAAGTTTTAAAATATAATTTACAATTATTCAAAACAAAATAAAATACACTGTAAATCTATTAAAACACACACAGGACATACATTCTGAAAGGTACAAAATGCCAGTGAAAAAAATTAAAGATCATTTGGATAAATGGAGATACCATGTACATAGACTTGAAAACTCAACACAGTAAATATCAATTCTCCCATAGTCGATATACAGGATTAACACAATTCTAATAAAAGCCTCAGCAAGACTTTTTTTCATAGCTACACACACAATTATTCTAAAATTTATATGGAAAGAGAATGGAATTAAAATAACTAAAATTGAGAAGAAGATTAAAAGGAGTCATTCGACCAGATTTCAGAACATTCTACATAGCTATAATTATCAAGACTTTGTGGTACTGACAGACACACAGATCAATGCAACAGAGACCAGAAGCAGCCCCCACATAAGTGTGGCCAACTGACTTTTGAAAACCATACAGAGGCATACAGAGGAAGGATATTCATTTAAACAGACGGTACTTGAACAAATGGATATCCATGGGGCAGGGGAAGGAGGGTGGGTAGCACCTCAATGTGACTCTCACACCTAATGCACAAGTTGTTCAGAGTGAATAGATTTAATATAAAACATTCAAGCATACAACTTTAAAAAGAAAAATGAATGAAAATTTTGGAGGTCTAAGTATAGATGAACAGCACTTAGATACAACACCCCAATTACGATTTATGAAAAAAATAGTTAATGCACAGTAATAGTTAATACATAACAGGAAGGACCCTGTTAGGATAAAAAGACAAGGTATAGGCTGGAGGAAGTAAGAATATTTGCAAATCAAATAGCTGATGAAGGACTCATATTTATTATATATAAGAACTCTCAAGACCCAACAGTAAAACAAACAACGCAAGTAGAAAATGGGCAAAGACATGGAGACATCTCATCAAAGAATATGTACAGGTGAAAAATACGCACTCTAAATGATGTCCAACATCACTCGCCATTAGAGAAACTCAAGCTAAAACCATAATGAGATCAAAATGGTTAAAACAGAAAAGCAGTGACAATCACAAACGTAGGTGAGAATGTGGAGAAACTGAATCATTCATACATTGCTGATGGAAATGTAAGGTGACGTGGCCACTCTGGAAAACAACTCAGCAGTTTCTTTAAAAATCAAACATACAGGGGTTGGAGAGGTGGCTTAGTGGTAGAGCACTTGCCTGGCATGCCCAAGGACCCGGGTTTGAACCCCAGCGCCACATACACTACTAAGGGTCAGAAAAACAAAAACTGGATGAAACATAAATAAAACGGATTCTCCCCCCTTAAAAAAATCAAACCTACGATTACCATATGACTCCACAACTGACTCCTGAGACTCACGGTGATAGCAAAGCCTGCACGTGCCCGTTTAGAGCAGCTGTCTCTGTGATAGTTGAGAACAGGAAATTACCCAGGTGCTTCAACAGGTGAATGAGTAAACACTGCAGAACATCCATACCGGGGACCAGTGCTCAGTATTAAAACGGAATGAATCGCTAATGCACACAAAAACTGGCATGACCACCTAGAGAACTCAGCTGAGTGGAGAATCTAAGCCAGGTCACAAACTCCGATTCCACTCACATATGCTGTGATTCAGATATGTGTCCTGTGTGCCCCCAAGGGTTTGCCTGTTGGGAGCTTAGCTCTCAGTGTGGCAGACTTGGGAGGTGACCTGGAACCTTTAAGGGGTGTGGCTAGCGTGAGGCAATTAGGTCATTGAAATCAGAGCCCTTGAAAGAAATTGATGGGGCTGGAGTGGTGGTTACGGCACTTGCCCGGCATGCACAAGTACACGGGTTCAAATCCCAGCACCATGTACACAACAAAGTGTCAGAGCAATGAAAGTCATGAGAAAAGCTCAAGAAAAACTGATTCTCTCTCTCTCACCATCCTTCTCTCAAAAAAGAAAAAAAGAAATTGAAGTGGTTCTCCTGGGAGCCCTCATTAGTTACCATGAGAGGAGTGGTCTCTCCTCATCTCTTTGGCTTCCTGTCTCACCATGTGATCTCTCCTTTTTGCACATGCTCCCTCCACTCTGAAGCTATCCTATAAGATCCTCATTAAAACTGAGTGCAAATGCAGCCAGGCACAGTGTCGCACACCTGTAATCCCAGTGACGTGGGAGGCAGAGATGAAAAGATTGCAAGTTCAAGGCCAGCCTCAGCAACTTAGTGAGGCCCTGAGCAACTTGGTGAGACCCTGTCTCAAAATAAAAAAATACGGGTTGGGGGTGTAGCTCAGTGGTTAAGAGCCCCGGGGTTCATTCCGCAGTACCAAAAACCAAAATAACAACAAAAACAAATAAATAAGAAACTGAGCAAATGCTGGAACCATCCCTTTGAAACTCCAGAACTGTGAGTTAAATAAACCCCTTTTCTTTTTAAAGTACCCATCTTTGGTATTTGATTACAGCATTAGGAAACAGATTAATATATATAACTTTTTATATAATAAAATGATGGAAACGAAAAACAGATTGGTGGTTGCCAGGGATTAAGGAGAAGACAGAAAAGAGAGAAAAGTGCCTGTGGCCATAAAAGGGTCCTTGTGGTGCTGGAAATGTTCTTTATCTTGACTGCATCAACATCGGTGTTGTGGTTGTAATATTGCACTGCAGTTCTGCAAGATGCTATCTTTGGGGAAAGTAGATAAAGGGCATATGAACTTTCTCTGTATTATTTTTTTCTACCGCATGTGAATCTAGACTTATTTCAAGATAAAAATTTAATTAGAAATGTTTCCACATTTTTATCGGTACATTAAAGCTGCATAAATTGATGGGATTTGTTGCTACATATTTGTACGTGTAGAATTTTTTAAAAATAAAGATGACATAAGATATTTTCAGTCAAAATCTGAGAGAATTAATCCCAGCAGAATTACACTCAATTTCTAAAGAATTCTTTGGACACAATAAAATGATCTCAGATGGAAACATAAAGATACAGAAAGGCCAAATTTAGAGCTACATCTAACTGAATACCAATGCTATAAGATGAGAATGTCTGATGGGATATAAAAGAGAGACTTAAAATATAGGATAAGATTTAAAATATAGCACAGTATTAGCACAAAAGTAAGAAAGGATGGATATAATTAAAGTGTTCTAAGATTCTTACATTCTTGCAAAAGTACTATTAATAGCCTCTCATAAGGTAAGAGTACACAATGTAATTCCTGCAGGATGTTCTGAAAGAAAACATAGCTAATAAGGTAATACAAAAGGAAAATAAAATACTTGATTTCCAAAAGAAGAAAGGAGGAAAATGAGAACCACATGATAGAATAAATAATAAATATTAGAAATGTTAAAGATTTAATCTTGAACATGTTAACAATTACCATAATATATAAACTGACTAAATATTCCAGTTAAAGGATAATGAACAACAGACTATATTAATAAGAATATTGTACTCTTTACTTCCTACAGGAGACAAACTTTGAAAATAAGAGGACAGAAAATTTAAAAGTAAAAAGAAGAGTATGTATCGTGAAACTTTACAAAGTGAAATCCGGTATAGCAATGTTACTAAAATGAAATGGTTCTTGATAGTAACATAAACAAGAAGTGTTGTAGGGGACGCAAGGAACACTTCATAATTCAGCTTTCTAAATATGCATGCACTTAACAAAAGAGCATCAAGATAAATAGAAAAAATCATAGTATTAATTTAACTCATCTTTCTTATTAATTATAAAATAAGCAGGAAAAAAGTTAAGATAATGACAAAATTAACAAACTTGGGGCTGGAGCGGTGGCTCAGCAGTTACAGCGCTTACCTGGCATGTAAGAGTATGCAAGTTCAAACCCCAGCACCACATACACAACAAAGTGTCTGAGCAAGGAAAGCCATGTGAAAAACTAAATAAAGTTGATTCTGCCTGTCTCTCTCTCTCACTGTCCTTCTTTCTTAAAAAAAAAAAATTTTAACAAACCTGACCTAATTAATATATGAAGAATGATAAGTTCAACAATTGCAAAATACACATTTTTTAAATGTATTTATCAAAATAAAGTACATTCTGGGCTATAATGAAGGCCTCAACACATTGTAAGGGATGGATATCTTTGCAAACAGTAGAATAATACTAGGAATAAATGTTTTTAAAAGACAAATAGAAAACTCTTGATGGAAACTAAATAATACATTTCTCAATAATCTGACTTAGAAAGATTTACATCATGATTTAGAATATTTTGAATTCAACAACAAAAATATGTCAAAACTTACATGCAGCTAAAATACTATTCAATGAAAATCTATATTTTTAAAAAATGTTTCTACTTTTGTTAGTAGTACTTCTAGAAGCCCCATGGACATGTCCCACAGTAACACAAGTACAATTGTGTTATTTTTAAGCACTATATAAAGTCCCTGAAAATCGTCCTAAGGGCATCTTGATAATATAGAAACATTTATTCAAGAAAATATACTAAAACTTTGAAAGAATATTGAGAATTGGTAACATTTGAATCATGAATCCCTCCCTTCTTTTGTTTATTTATTGGCAACAGGGATTAAACCCAGTGGTGCTTACCCACTGAGCCATATCCCCAGCCCTTTTTATTGTTTATTTTGAGACAGGGTCTTACTAAGTTGCTTAGGGCCTAAGTTGCTGAGCCTGGCTTTGAACTTCTGATCCTTCAGTCTCAGCCTCCCAAGCAGCTGGGATTATAGGTTTGTGCCACCACACCCAGCTGACTCCCTCCCTTCTGAACCCTCAGTTCCGTGTTATGGAAGCTTTTCTCTGAAGAGGTGTGGCCTATAAATTTGGACTTCTTTTCCCTTCACCTCTCAATCAGGGGATAGAGTATCTCACTAGAAAACACAGACTGCCAGCATTTCTTCAGCTCTGAGGTTAAATTCCTGGTGGGAGCAGCCAAGAGGTTGGCTTGACCCCATTCATGAGACAAAAGCTCTACTCAGGGCACAGCAGGTCAAAACTTCTGAGGTCTCCATTCCCTAAACACAGCTTTCTGTGCCAGGTAAGGCAATAAGAGAAAGCCAGAGGTTACCACCACTGTCTAGTGCCCAGAGCAGTTACTCAGAAATTTCCCAGAGGGAGAAACAGTCCAAAAGAACAAAGAAGTCTGCAGACTTCCCAAAAGAAGCTAACTTTATTTGAAAAAAGACTATGGGGAAGTTCAAGATTAAGGATGCTCTTGTAAAGCAAAGGAGATTTAAGTGGTGAACAATTGAAAAGAGGCTCATAACTGTAAGAGAGCAAAATCCAACCCATAGACCAGTCAGTTATCAAAGAGAACCAGGGAGACAGCAAAAGAGATCTCCTGGGATTGGAACACACTTCAAACTGCTCACCCTCCAAAACTGCACTTGATGAATTTAACTGGATCAGATTGTGAAGTAATTTATGTCCCAGTTAAGAGCCAAAGGCTGGGTGTGATACCAAATGAGGTAGATAGCATAAAAGATCAGAGAAAGAAGCAAAGATAGCCCTGCTACATTGGTCACCCCAGTGATGATGTGTATGTCCAAAGCTGTGCCCTCTGAAAACAAACAGCAGAACTCTCACAATATGGGGGAAATATGCCTCACTAAAGCAGTTTAGCCAATTCACTAAACTAATAAACAAACACAGCACAAATGAGTTCCAGAGAAGAGGACTAGAATGTATCCATAATTGCTATATTATATTAAGAGTCTAGTTTTTAACAAAAGTTATGAGACATGCAAAAAAGGGGGGGAGTTAAATACATACATGGGTGGGGAGAGTAGGCAAAAGAAGCTACCTGTGACAAGACCAGGATGTAGTATTTGTTTATTTATTTTGTACTGAGTTTATTTTTATTAAGGAGTTGAGTCTTTGTACAATTATAAATGCATACAAAGTAACGATATAATATGCATTTGATCCTAATCCAGAGCACCCCTACATTGCCCACATCCAATTTTCTTAATTCTTCTGTATTCCCATATCAGTTATAAATATCCATATGTGTGTGCGCATGTGTGTGTGTGTGTGTGTGTGTGAATTTTCCAGAATTAAATGATTGCATGAGTATTATTTGGCTTCCTGGGGGGGATACAGAGTAAGTTACATTGTTGATTGTCTCCCTAGATCCCTCCCTATTTTCCCTCCCTCTCCCCTTCCACCTCTCCCCAACCCCCTCCTTCACAAAGCTATGGTTCCCCTAGATACTATGTTGCTAAGCCTTTGGTGAGTCTAGTACATGAGCTTGACTACCTTTCACCAAAGCCTGGGTTTTGCTCTAGCCTCCACAAATGAGGGAAAACATTTGACCCTTGAGTCTCTGAATTTGGCTAATTTCACTCAGCATACTTTCTTCCACTGTCATCCATTTACCTTCAAAGTCCACAATATCATTGTTTCCATAGCTGGGCAGAACTCCATTCTGTGTGTGTGTGTGTGTGTGTGTGTGTAGCTTTTGGATCCATTCATCCAGTGAAGGACATGTAGGTTGATTCCATAATTTAGCTATTGTAACTTGAGCTGCTATGAACGTTGATTTTGCTGTGTTACTGTAATGTGCTGATTCTAACTTCTCTAGGAAAATACCCAGAAGAGGAATAGCTGGTTCATAAAGCGGATCCAACCCTATTTTGTTGAGGAGTCTCCACCCTGCGTTCCAGAGCAGCTGTACCAGTCTGCAGTTCCACCAACAGTGTGCTAGTGATCCTACCTCCCTGCAACCCCTCCAGCATCTGTTACTATTTGTATTCTTCATCTTTGCCAGTTTGACTGGAGTGAGGTGAAATCTTAACGTAGTTTTGATTTGGATTTCTCTGATCACTAGTGAGTGATTTAGAACATTTTCTCATGTATTCATTGGCTTGCTCAATGTCTTCTGTTGAGAAGTTTCTGTTTAGCTCTCTGGCACATTTATTGATTGGATTGTTTGTGTTTTTGATACCTAGGTTTTTGAGTTCTTTGTACATTTTGGATATTAGTCCCCTGACAGAGTAATCACAGGCCATGATTATCTCCCATTCTGTAGGTTCCTTCTTGACAATTTTGACCAATTCCTTGGATGAGCAAAAGCTTTTTAATTTAATGGCCTCTCACTCATTATTTCTTCACTTTAATTTGCTTTGGGAGTCTTGTTGAAAAAGTCATTGCCTACTCCCATATGCTGGAGTGTTGCTCCTAATTTTTCTTCTGGCAGTTGTATCATGGCTGGTTTAATTCCTATTTCCTTGATCCATTTCAGTATGATTTTTGTGCAAGGTGAGATAAAGATCTAATTTCAACTTCATGCAAATGGCTGTCCAGCACCATTTGTTGAATAGGTTGCTTTCCTCCATGTTATATTTTACTCCCTTTTGTCAAAGATCAGATGCTTAAAGACTTATGGGTTTGTCTCAGAGTATTCTATTCTATTCCTTTGGTCTTCATTCCTATTTTGATATCAGTACCATGCTGCTTTGTTACTACAGCTCTATAATAAAATTTTAGAACTGGTATTGCAAAACTGCCTGTTTTGTCTTTCTTGCTTAGTAATGTTTTGGCTATTCTGCATTTCTTCTAGTTCAAAATGAATTTGAGAATTGCTTTTTCTATATCTGTAAAGAATGTCATTGGTATCTTGATGGAAATTGCATTGAATCTGTATAGCACTTTTGGCAGAATGGCCATTTTGATTATATTAATTCTGCTTAACCAAGTGCATGGAACATCTTTTCATCTTCTCAGGTCTTCTTCAATTTCTTTCTTCAAAAAATATGGAACACTTCATGAATCTGCATGCCATCCTTGACAGGAGCCATGCTGATCTTCTCTGTATCATTGCATTTTAGTATATGTGCTACCAAAGTGAGCAGTGGGATGTCATATTTAACAAAGACTTCAAAGCAACTATTATAAACATGTTCAAAGAGCTAAAGGAAACTATGTTTTTGTCAAGATTCCAGAATTTCTGAATGAAAATTTTATTGTAGGAAATCAGCAGTAGATTTAAACTAGGAAAAGGAAGGATTTGTGATGCTAACAATAGATTGGTAGGGATAATGGTCTAAAGAACAGAAAGAAAAACAGTGAAAGGAAGTGAATAGTGTCAGAGAATTGTAGTAGAATAAGTACACATATGCACAAACTTCCATATTTAAAGTAAAACATTAATTTATAAATCCAAGAAGCTCAATGAAGTCCAAGTAGGATGAAAACAAAAAGAAATACACAAGATACATCACAGTAACAATACTAAAAACCAAATAAAAAAAATTGAAAGCAGCAAGAGAAAAAAATGGCTCATCTCTCTCATGTAAGGGGAAATTAATAAGATTAACAACTGACCTCTCAGCAGAAACAATGAAAGTCAGAAATAGTGGGATGGCATATTCTAAGTACTGAAAGAAACCTGTCAACACTGTCAACCTTATATACAGCAAAATTCTTTAAAAAATGGACAAAATAGAGATATCCCTAGATAAACTAAAACAGGAAGAATACATTGATAATAGACCTATCTCAAAAGAAAAACTCTTGGGCATTATTCATGATGAAACTAACTGAACTTCTTTTTGCAAAGTCATTCTTTGACTTTTTAAAAGAGCATCAGAAAAGGTAATTATAAAATATATCATGACTGCATATTTTTCTCCTCTTATTGAAAAATGAATTAAATAAAACAATATATAAATAATTGCAATATTGAGGCTCTAATCATTAGAATTGTAAAATATTCAACAACAACACAAAGAAAAGGATAGGACGAAGCTGTATTTAAACAGGGAAATAATTTCATATGGTAATTTGAATCCTTAGAGACAAAGAGAACTAGAAATGCTACAGAAATTGGGAGTTGCAGAGATGAAATTATTTGTCCAAGGTCACAAAGCCAAAGAATTTTTACTCACTTAGCACCTGTTAACAGATTTAGTTACCTGTTTTTTATAACCCAGTTAGAAATGGCAAACTCGAATATAGACCAGGTGCTTATGAAAGTAAAATAGACAGCTGAAGGACATGTACAAAGTGTTTGGAGCAGAAACAAAATCTCTCACAATGCTCCTTAAATCTGAGAACACATTCACCGAAGCATTGATAAGAATAGCACTCTTGTGTTGTGCTTGGTGGCTTAACATTTTCATAATTCTATTCATTTGGTTCTGAGTTAATATAAGCATTTATTTTCTGAATAGGCTGATAATCCATTATTCAAGTCTGCACCTCAGTTAGTTGGGAAAGAACATAGTAAACCCAAATCGAATTTTACAAAGGAAATTATAAAGGATGAAGAAGTTAATTAAATGGAAAACAAGTACAATAGAGAAAATGAGAAAGCCAGAAAGGTTTTTTTTTAAATTGAATCAATAGAATTAATAGGTCCCTAGAAGAGTGATCAAGATGAAAAGAGAAAGAAGTTTCAAATTATCAATTCTTGTATTAAAAAAAGGACATCATTACAAATTTTTACAGATGTGAGGAAATAATAGATTTTACAGGCTCTTAGAAGATAACTTAGTAGTCACCCTCTCTTATCTTCCTTCTAGTAGGCAAATTTGCTCTATACTAACCCAGAAAGGAAGTAGGCACATGTTGCTTGAATACCTCCAGTAATGGTGAGCTCTCCACTACAAAATGTTAGGCCATCCTGCTGTGGGAATGTTCTGTTACAAAATCCTTGCTTATGTTGACCCAAACGTCCCCTCCCTATAACTTTAATATCAGATTTACGTTTTTCTCTTTGATGCTACAAGAGTGAGCTGAATCCTTCTGTTCACATGACTATTCTTCAGAGATTTGAAAAAGCAGATATTATGTATGTGGCAGAAGTTACTAGTTTTCACCCAAAACCCATTTTATCTCTCTTCCATAGAGGTAGAATCTTGGAAATAGCTGCAGAATAAAGACATATTTCAAGATCTCTTTCAGCTCTGTGGCTTTGTGACTAATGATGGTCCAAGGTGATGAAAATAAAAAGCCATATGGTGGCTTCCAGAACCTTCTTTAAAAATGAATGAGCAAACAAACTTGCCTGAGCCCTTTGTCCCTTTTCTGATTCATTCCTTTACCACTCTACTGTTTGGAAGAATGGCAGTAATGGTCACCACTGTGGAACATGAAGAAGTGGACTTTATACCCTAGAGATGGGGGTTGTTGCAGAAGTCTGGGTTGCTGAAGACACCACAGAGAGAAGTTGCTATTCATATCTATGCTTTCTCTGGACTTGAGAAAGAGGGGTGGCAGAGAGAGAAAGAGAGAGAGAGAGAGAGGGAAAGAGAGAGCTCTATTTTATTTAAGGCACAATTATTATAAGTCAAGCCTATTCCTAGCTGTTAAAGTGACCATCATCCCAGTTACTGAGGACTTTGTGCAGGTTGAAAGCTACAATGTTAAAAAACTACAGAATTTCATGAAATTTCCAGGAATCCTTAAAGAAGGCAATAGAATACAGTACATTCAAAAAACACTGTATAAGAAATACTAGACAAGAGCTTTTCATTTCTCTAAGTAATTAAATTAGTAACCTTTAATTAATACTTGGTAATATTCATTCAAAGACTCCTTAAAGTCTTCTTGGACATTGAGGAGTCATGTGGGTTAATGACAAAGAAAAAAAAAGACACCAAAATCACTTAAGGGATAAAAATGGCCTCTTCTTTCACTGTGCCTGCCTTTTCACAGATTGAATGGAAGGAATAAATTTTTCTCTCAGAGAGGGAGACAGAGACAGAGAGAGAGAGAGACAGAGACAGAGACAGAGAGAGAGAGAGAGAGAGAGAGAATTATTCACATGAAACTAATCAACTCTTTATATTTAATTTCCCATACAAAAGGAAAAAAGCAAAATATAATTCTCCCATCAGCATCATCCAGTACAATTATAGAAAATGCTCTTTGTTCCTGCATTTTGAAGATTATTTTAAACCAGTATTCTCTCTCTGCTGCCAGACTGATGCTGCTGCACATCTATGAATCCGACTTTCACAAATTGTTGAAGAACTCTATTACTATTTGCAAAGGTGAGGCAGTTGGCCTGAAAACATCGAGGGAGAATCTAGATGCTTTCCATGTGATGCCCTTGCTGAAAGTGAAATTCCTATGAACACAGGGAAGCAATTCTGAACTTGATCTTCAGCCCAAAGTCATATACCTTATTGAGTTTTTGTGCAAAATGTTGGCATCAAGGACTCTTGCTGTGCTATAATGGAAAGAATATGAACTTCAGAGTCAAGCACAATCAGATTCAAATGCAGTCTCCCCCAAAATAATATTTTATTGCTACACTTTTGGATAATTTACTTTAATTCTCTGAACCTTGATTTTAAGATCTGTAAAATGTAAATGCTAATAACCACTGCAGGGTGGTTAAGAGGAGGGATGATCAAGTTAGCAGTATATTCAGTACAGTTACAGGGACAGAACCAATCTCCACAACTAGGAAGAATAAGTCTAAAATGTCCTAATTAAGGCCCTATTTACCCAAAGTTGATGTTTTCTAAAAGAGGATTCACTTGGAATATGATTTCCTGCTTTTATTGAATTCTTTAGTCAGTGAATTATGATAGTTCCTAACATCAGGGTAACTACAAATTTATGTCATTTTCATAGCCTGTATTTCCACTTAATAACATTTAATGACAGCCAAAATCATAGCATAGGATCATATTTACAATTTTAAATTGTTGAGTCTTTATAAAAGGGGGAAAACAGAGTATTAGTTTTTTTAATTTTCTGACATTAGCTTCTAAAGAAGTTACCTCTAAAGGGCACACACCACATATGCCAGGAACTACTGATACCTACTTGCTTTTTAATGCAAAGACTTTTCTATAATAACCCTTACACAGAGTTATAGAAAACAAGTGTTCTAATATTGTAATATATGTGAATCTCACTTCAATAAAATCAAATGTCTATAAATCTTAATGTAGGAAAAATAATTAGAACATTTAAAGCCTAGCTACCTTGTCTGGTGATTATTTGAAAATGATTTATTGCAATTTTTCAGAAAACCACTTGAATAAAGGAGGCAGACATTAATATTGCCGATTTCAGTTATTCTGTTTGATCAATGTGAAAGACAGATGAATAACTCCCCTCTCCTCCCTGTCCTAATCCTTGGAACCTGTGAATATGTCATTTTACATGTCAAAGAGGAATTCAAGTTTCCAGTTAATAACATTTAATGACAGCTCAAACTGATTTTACTGATTATAAAACTGGGAGATTCTCTTGGATTGCCCACTGGCTCCAAGGTAATCATTCACTAGAGTTCTTCGAAGAGGAAGAGGAAGAAAGATGGCAGGGTGAGAAGGTTGCAGGCTTTGAAGTAGGAGGAAGAGGCTAGAAGCCAGTGCTGAGGGCGCCCTCTAGAGGTTGATAAGGAAAGGAAATAGCACCTTTGTTAGAACCTACAGAGCCTACACAGCTCTGGCTACACCTTGAACTTAGCCCAGTGAGACCCTTTTCTAACTTCCAACATCTAGACTGTAAGATAAACTGTTAAGCTTGTTACAGCAGCAGCAATAGGAAATGAACACAGGCAACAATCCAAGCTCTACAAAAGACTTTATAGAGGAAATGAAGGTGAGTGCATCCTCTAGGAGCTGGTAGGGAAGAGAAAGGGAGACAGCAAACATCTCAAGAAAAGCACAGCAAACTATCTCAGGGCCTCAGGAGAGAGACATGTCCCTTCTGACTGGGAGCAAACCCACTACTGAGAACCCTACTGTAGTGCCTTCATAGCATGCCTCCCAGAAAGCCAAGGGCTTCCTAGCTGGCCTTTGGCAGTTCCAGCAAGTCTTCTGATTCAAGAGTTTCTATCTACAAAACGACTTAAATTGCAATAACCATTGCAACTGGTCTGATTTTTTTCCTCAAGTCAAAGATTATGCTAAACAACAAGCAAGAAAAGAAACCAAAGAACTATAACACTGTCTTTCAATCATTTTCACCTAAGATCCAATTCAGCATTTTGGGAAAGGATTTGAATGGAATGGGATGGCAAATATCCAAAGTTATCCTGAGGGTTTACCCTATCAAACCTGCCTTGAGACTGTTAATTTCCTGTGCTCTTATCTGTGGGAAGCCATAACATTTTTTTTTACATAGATGCCAATCAAAGAGCCAAAATTTAAGTGCTCTCTGAAGATGCAGTGTGGTCAAACACAAGCCTCTGGTAGAGACTCAGCAGTTATTTAATTCCAGCCCCTCACTAGGACCTGTAAAACAGTCCGCATGTCAAGCTCATCATTGAAGGATAAAAGGGCCCTGATTTTTCTACATGCAGATATTTGTTTATGGAGTTTCCCATAGTGCTGAGTTGTTAATGTCCTCTGAGCTCAGCTATGATATCTGCAACTTCATCAGAGAAGTGAAAGCCAGAGAGATTGAATCTACCTGTGCCAGGGATAGCAGGGAATGGGAATTTTTTTTTTTTTTTTTTTTTTGCAAGAGCAACAAGACTTGACATTGGCCTTTTCTCTAAGCAATTTTGTTATAAAGAATTTCACCATAAAATTCCAAATTGCTAGTAAAGAAAGTTGAAACAGATGGAAGCCAAGAGGCAGTTGGGGATTCCTTCAGCAAAGGAAGAAAATCATGAAGTGAATATGAAAGGAAGATTTCTGACCCATGAAGTCTGTCCACTTGGGAATGAAGAACAGTGGAAACTTCTAAAAGAGTAAGGGCTTTGGGATCAGATTCCTACCAACAGGAGTTCCCAGTTATAGTCTCTGCACTCCCCAAGGCCTCTGTAGTTCCTGTAATTCCTTTACAGAGCCTCTGAACCACTTCAGCATCAAACCAGTAACTTATCATTTTGCATAAGATAGCTTGAGGGGATATTTGTCCTTTACAGGATTAAAGGTATTGACTCCTCATTATGGTTTAGATATGAGGTGTTCCCCCAAAGCTCATGTCTGAGACAATGCAAAAATTTTCAGAGAGGAAGTGATCCCAGTATGACTTGGATTAACTGGGTGGTCACTGGAGGCAGATGGGATGTAGTTGGATGAGGCGAGTCACTGGCAACATGACTTTGGGGTTTGTATGTTGTCCCTGATAAGTAGAACTAGTTCTCTCTGCTTTCTGACCCCTTCAGGAGCAACTTTCCTACAATGGGGCCTTCCCTCATGGTGTAACTCAGCTTAGGCCCAGAGCGATGGAATCAGCTATGGACTGAACCTCTGAAACCAGGAGCCAAAATAAACTTTTCCTCCTCTACGTGGATCTTATCAGATCTTTTGGTCACAGTGACAACAAATCTGATGAAAATCCTCCTTAAAACAGAAAAAGACATTACTTGGCTTCATTCATTCATTACAAAATCTTTAATGAGTGATTTTTGTGTGCCAGCATGCTACTAGGCTGGGGTCTATATCTGTGAACAAGAAAGTCACAGACCTTGACCTCACGCAGTTTTACAGTTATTAAAGAACTTCAATATCTAATAAATAATCAGTGATATAGAATGATAGCTACTAATGATAGTTCAGGAAGACCTGACTCAATCTGGGGTTTCAGAGAAGGGTTTCCTGAAAACATGATCCTTGATTGAAGAAAAAAGAGAGGAATAAGTCAGTTGAGTTAGAGAAGTGCAGAAAAGAGAAAACAGTGTGTTTAAAACCTCAGAGATGAGAGGTAGCATGGCATCTTACAGGAATTAGAGAACAGATTGGCCGAATGCTAAGAGTAAGGGTCCATAATGACATGGGGAGTTTGGGGGCAGCCTATGGAGCATTTTGTAAACCAATGAAACAAGGAGACAACTGAACTACTTGTTTAAAGACACATGGCTAGTAAGTTCCAGACAGGAACCTAGGTCAACTGATTTGAAGACCAACTATAAAATATATTTAAGTATTGCTTTTCTAAGATTTATCTCCTGTGTTCCAAAGGTAACACATGCTCATTATAAATTAAACATATTTTCTATCGGCAAAAAGACCATTATGTAAATGATCCCCCAGGCTGCACAGTACACAGCCTGCACAAAGCATGTGGAGGACTTGCACAACATCACACGATCACCTCAGAAAACAGATTTTTCTCAAAAACTAGACATCTTTAAAATGCCTTCTATTATTAAATTGGTTCAGATTATGCCATAGAAAATTCTAGGACTAGGGTTTTATGTATTAACCTTGTATCTTGCAACCTTACTATAATTGCTTCTTAGGTCCAGGATTTTGTTGTTGTTGATTTGTTTGGAATTTGGCACATACACAAGGGACTCCTCCTTCCCCACACATTAGCTACTTTTGCATTTTTACTACCTAAACTTCAGACTTGAAGGTAATCTGGTGTTTACACTCAGAAATGTCTCTGAAAATGACATCAGAATATGCTATCTGAATAGCAAATATTTATTAAACAAATTGAATCAACAAATAGTAACAATCCAAAATAGAAAGCACAAGCCAGCCCATATGGTTTAATGGTAAATTCTACTAAACATTTAAAGAAGAAGTTATACCAGTTCCCACAGTCACTTACAGAGAATAGACACAGAAAGAACAATTCCTAACCTTTCCATGAAACCAGTATTTTCCTAATAGCAAACCTATTACAAGAAAGAAAACTATAAACCGATATCTCTCATGAACATGATTGTAAAAATCTTCAAAAAATTATATCAAATCAAGGTATAAGAGAAGTATATACCACAATCAAGTGGGATTTAAACTAGGTATGACTCAACATTTGATAATCAATTCATGTAGTCCATCACATTAACAGGTTAAAAAAGAAAATACATATGAGCATATGAAAAGATACAGAAAAAAATTCTGACAAAATCCAATACCTATTCACAACAAAAACTCTCTGTAAATTAGGAAAAGAGAAACTTCCTCAACCTGATAAAGAATGTGTACAAAAACTCTAAAACTAGCATAAATAGTTAATGATAAGAAACTTGAAACTTCCCCACTATGATCAGCAACAAAGGAAGGATATTCCCTCTTATCATTCCTTTCAACATCAAATTGGAAATACAAGCTAATGAAATAAAACAAGAAAAGGAAATAGAAGGTATACATATTGAAAGAAGTAGAACTCTATTTTCAGATGACATAATATTCTATATAGAAAATCCAAAAGAATGAACAACAACAACAAAATCCTCGACCTAATAAGCAATAATAGCAGAGTTGCAATTACAAGATTAATATACAAAGGTCAATTGCTTTCCTATACACTAATAAAAAATAAATGAATTTTGAAATTAAAACCATAATACCAATTACATTGGCACTACACTGCCCCAAAATGAAATACATAGGTATAAATTCAACAAATATGTATAAGAGCTATATGAGGAAACTACAAAACTTTGATGAGGATTCCGAAGATGGAGACTGGTGGGAGGGCTGCATGTAGAATCTCTCAATGAAGCAAGATGCCAACAGTGAAGGAAGTTCCTTTCAGCAAAGTGGGTGAATGGCACAATTTTGCCAAAACTCATCAGTAGACAAATAAGGAAAACTAGAGACTCAGAGGCATGGATACATTAAGCAAGGAAGAAAAAACCCACACAGGGACCCAGCCGCTCTGGCTGCAAGGATCACCACCCATTAGTTGTACTGCTGGTTCAGTACAGTGGAACGGAAGAACACACAAATACAGGAGGACAAATTGGCAGGTATCAAAAGGGCTCGCAAACTTAAACTCAACACAAGGTCTGCATTGCCTCCAAACTGGCCTTAGAAAGCCAGAGATGGCCATCTTGGGAAGGTGGGCAGTCCAAGCAACTGCTCCAAGAGCTGCAAGCTTGGGTCAGGGGCTGCCCTTTAGAAGTACATCCCAGGAGCTCTATGTCCTGACTGCCTCAGCCTTGTGAGTTTGGGGCAGAGACAGTCCCAGGAGATGCTCCTTCTGGGCAGGCATCTTTCTCTTAGGCCCCATGAGTTCAGGGCAGAGACAGTCTCAGTGTTGCACATTTTGGTCCAATAAGGGCCTCAGGATCTACAAGTTCAGGGCAACCACTCCCTCAGTATCTATGAGCTCCCCTCATAGCTGCCCTCAGGTCCACAAGATTGCCAGAGGCTGCTGAGGACCTAGTTGAAGTGGGACAGGAGTCTGGGCAGGTGGGACACAAAAGAGCCCAGGGTTTCAACCCAGGAAAGCCAAAAGGTGTTATAACAGGAAGCAGTGGCAGTGAAGAACCACACCACCTCCATATGACAAGAATACTGGGAGGGTTCCTGGGGATGTGACTTCCAGCTGAGAACACCAAATACCAGGCCCTCAAGCAACCTCACCCTGGAAGTGCCTCCATCCAGGAGCCAGATGTGATCCTCTACCTCCTCTATCTGGACCTTCACAAGGTGGAAATAACTCATGATCCTCCCAAATTTCCATTAAGACATTTTTTTCTCTGTGTTTTGTTTGTTTGTTTGTTTTGCTGTGGTTTGCTCTTGTTTTCATTTGTATTATTGCAGAACATTTTGTTTGTGTGATGTATAGCCTCCTAGTGGTGAGCTTCTCTGCTACCCCTTCTTCCCTTTCTTCCAGCAACAGCCTCTCTCTCTCACCCACTCCTCTCCCAAAGTCATTACCTCAGTCTCTTCCTCCTTTTTAAAAAAATTTATTGGAATATCCTACATCATCTCCACTTTCTTGCTGCTCTCGTTCCAAGCTCACAAGTTCCTCTCCTCTACCTTCCTATCACATCTCCATTCCTCCTAAGACTATTTTCCTTATCTAGGGAGGTATTGGAAATCTGAGTTGAATGCCAAACTTCATAATGGTCATTTGTGTGTTTTTTTTAAAGCGAATTCATATGCTTTATTCTTTTATCTAAATTAAATATTTAGCTTAATATTCTTGTATTTTCTTTGCTTTTTCCAGTTGGGTCTTTTATTATAGAGCCCTCAATGTAGTATTTTTTTTAATTAATGGATTGAGTTGTTGTACAATCATAAAAGTGGTTGTTTGCTTTTAAACTGGTTATAGTTTGACAGTCTAGAGGAAGATAGTTGCTAATCCTTCTACTCCTCTCATAGGTGGTAATTAATATTGTATCAGTTAGAGAAGAAACAAAGTAACCAGTTCAATGATGTCTATTGTATGCATTGGGTGTATATATTGACTCTTCTCTCTTATCTGAACTGTACTATCTAAATTGTACCCCAGCCACAATAAGTGAAGAGATAAAAACCCCACAACTCATCAACAAAGTCCCAAAGTGAAATAACCAGTGAGAGATCTCAGGCTCCACATCTTGACCCTGAAAATTAGGAAAAAGGAAAACATTTTTCTTCCTCAAAACCTCAACTCCCCAGCCAAGGATTCCACGAATGGAGACCTGGATGAAAACTTAGAAGAAAGTAACAACAACCTGATTATTAAAATGATCAAAGACTTAAAAGAAGATTTAAGGAAGAAAATAAGAGAACAATTACAAGAGCTGAAACACCATTTTAATATAGAATTAGAGACTCTGAAAAAAGATGTGGCAGAGCTCTTAGAATTGAAAAACACAGTCAACCAAATTAAAAGTTCATGTTAGAGTAAACTCAATAGAAAATAGAACTTCAGCTCTTGAAGAAAGAACATTGGACAATGAAGACAGGCTGAGTAATCTTGAACACAGAGAGGAGAGACAAGAAAAATCTTACTGACCATAATAGAATTTCCAAGAAATATGGGATGAATCAGAAGAAATAACCTGAGAGTGACTTGGATAGGGGAGAACATTGAACAATAAACAAACAGCATAAAGAACCTTTTCAATGAGATAATAAAAGAAAATTTCCTCCATTTCAGAATAGAGCCAGAAATTCATATTCAAGGGGCCCATATGACCCCAAAAAGACCTAACCAAATGAGAAACTCACCGAGACACATCATATTCAAAGTGAATAGCACAGGAAGAAAGGAAAGAATATTAAAAATGTTAAGAGATAAACACCAAGTCACATTCAGAGGCAAACCAATAGGATCATTATGGATTTCTCAAATCAGATAATAAAGGGGAGGAGAGCATGGAATGAAATTTTTTCAGACATTGAAAGAAAATAATTGTTAGCCAAAAATACTATACCCAGCAAAATTCAGCTTCAAATTTAATGGGGAAATAAAAACATTCCATGATAAAAACAAATTAGCAACATACGTGAACACAAAACAAGCTCTAAAGAGAACACTCAAAGACAAACTTCAGACAGAGGACAAGCAAAAAACTCCCAAAGCTCACAATCAGAGGAAAGTCAATAAAAGCAACTCACTAAAAGATAGCCAAGATGGCAAAAAATACAGCAAAGATCACAATGCCAGAGAACCAAATCACATCTAACACTGGATGTAAATAGACTCAATGCCCCAATCAAAAGGCACAGATGAGGGCTGGAGCGGTGGCTCAGCGGTTTCGGCGCTTGCCTGGCAAGCACGAAGGACCCGGGTTCAAACCCCAGCACCACGTACACAACTAAGTGTTGGAGCAACTAAGGCCATGTGAAAAACTAAATAAAGTTGTTTCTCTCTTTCTCTGTCTCTCTCACTGTCCCTCTCTCTTTAAAAAAAAAAAAAGGCACAGATGAGCAGACTGGATCAAAAAACAAAATCCAACAATATGCTGCTTACAGGAGATTCACCTCACAGACAAAGACAACCACAGATTGAAGGTAAAAGGCTGGGAAGAAAATCTATCATGCCTACGACCTAAAAAGCAAGCCAGTGCCATGATAGTTATATCCAACAAGTAGTTTTAGACCCAAAATTAGTCAGAAGAGACAAAGAAGGCAACTACATCTCAGTTAAGGGAACACTATATCAAGAAGATGTAACCATAGTTAACATTCATGCACCAAACTACTATGTTCCAAAATATGTTGAAAAATTACTCCATGACATTAAACCATTCATAGATCTCAGCACAATAATATTGGGGGACATTAATATACCTTAATCACCAATAGATAGAACATCAAAACAAAAAATCAACAAAGTCTCCAGCCTAAACCACCATATAAATCAAATGGACCTAACAGACTTCTACAGAATAGTCCATCCAAAATTAGTTGAGTTTACTTTCTTCTCAGCAATGTAGATCAAAAATAGATCATATCTTAAAAACAGATCATATCCTAGTCCACAAAGGTAATCTTAGCAAATACAAAATACAAAATTTGGTGTCCTATCAGACCAAATAGTATGATCCTGGCAATTAACAGCAAGAAAAATAACAGAAAGCACATAAATACATGGAGATTGAATAATATCCTCTTTAATGAAGAATGGATCAAAGAGGAAACGAGAACAGAAATCAAAAAATTCTTGGAAATGAATGAAAATGAAGACACAACATATTGTAACCTCTGAGACAGTATGAAAGCATTCTTAAGAGGTAAATTTATAGCTCTGAGTGCCTTCATTAAAAATCAGGAGAGAGCCCAAATAAAAAAAAACTTATGCTACCCTCAAATATTTACAAAAAGAACAATGGAATCCCAAATCCAGTTGAAGATAAGGAATAATCAAGATCAGAGCTGAAATCAATGAAATTGAGAATAAAAAAGCAATAGAAAGAATCAATGAAACAAAAAGTTGATTCTTCAAAAAAATAAATAAAATTGACTGGCCCCTAGCCAATCTCACCAAAAGAATGAAATGAAGCAAATCAACAAAATCACAAATGAAAATGACAACACCACCACTGACTCATATGAAATCCAGAGGATTGTCACAAACTATTTTGAAAAGCTATACTTCTCCAAGTTGGAGAATCTAGAGGACAAAGACAAATACCTAGTCAAATACAACTTTCCGAACCTGATGCAGGAACATATTGAACAGCTCAACAGACCAGTATCTGGTAGAGAAATTAAAGCAGCAGTCAAAGGACTTCTAAAAAAGAAAAACCCAGGATCTGATGGATTCTCAGCGGAGTTCTACCAGACCTTTATAGAAGAATTAACACCTCTCCTTAGTAAGCTATTCTGTGAAATTGAAAGGGCTGGAACTCTCCCAAACATGTTTTTTGAGGTAACCATAACCCTGATACCAAAATCCAACAAAGACACATTAAGAAAACTACAGACCAATATCCCTGATGAACATAGATGCAAAAATCCTTAACAAAATCCTAGCAAACTGCATCCAAAACACATAAAAAAGATAATACATCATGATCAATTGGGCTTCATTCTGGGCATGTAAGGGTGGTTCAACATACACAAATCAATAAATATAATTCATCATTTAAACAGAATTTAAAACCATATGATTATCTCAATCGATGCAGAAAAAGCCTTTGACAAAATCCAACACCCGTTTATGCTAAAAATTCTTGAGAAAATAGGGATCAAAGGAACTAACCTTAATTTTGTCAAGGCCATTTATGACAAAACCACAGTCAACATTATACTTAATGGAGAAAAACTGAAAGCATTCCCACTAAACTCAGCAACAAGACAAGGCTGACCACTCTCGCCATTCTTATTCAATTTAGTCCTTGCAACCCTAGCCAGAGCAATCATATAAGAGAAGGAAATCAAAAAGGAATAGGAAATTGAACAGGAAAAGAGAAAGTTAAATAATCTCTATTTGCTAATGATATGATTCTGTACCTAGAAGACCCAAAAACGTCCCATTCCCAATAATCTCAAAAGGAACAAAACATTTGGGAATTAATCTAACAAAGGAAGTAAAAGATCTCTACAATGAAAACTATCAAACATTGAGAAAGAAATTGAAGAAGACCTGAGAAGATGGAAAAACATTTCATGTTCTTGGTTAGACAGAATCAATACAGTTAAAATGGCCATTCTGCTGAAAGTGCCATACAGATTCAATGCAATCCCCACTAAGATACCAACGTCATTCTTCATATAAATAGAAAAATCAATTCTCAAATTCATTTGGAACAATAAGAAACTCAGAATAGCCAAAGCACTATTAAGCAAAAAAAAAAAAAAAAGAGGGATTATACTACTTGACCTGACCTGAAATTATTCTATAGAGCTATAGTAACAAAACCCAGCATGGTACTGGTATAATAATAGGCAGGAAGACCAATGGAATAGAACAGACGATGCTGAACTAACCCACTAGTCTTTAACCATCTGATATTCAGTAAAGGGGGCAAAAATATAGCTTGGAAGAAAGACAACCTGTTCAACAAATGGTGCTAGACAAACTGGACAGCCATATGCAGACAACTGCAATCAGATCCTTATCTTTCACTCTCCACAAAAATCATACTAAAATGGATCGAAGAATTAGGAATTGAACCAACAACCATGCAATTACTAGAAGAAAAAATAGAATCAACATTTCACCAGTTTGGTGTAGGTATCTTCTTTCATAACAAGACTTCTGTAGCACAAGAATTTAAATCAAGAATTCATGAGTGGGATGCCATTAAACTGAAAAGCTTCAGTACAGCTAAAGAATTCGTCAAGAGTGTCAAGACAGAACCTACAGAATGGGACAAAATCATGGCCTGCTGCATCTCTGACAGGGTCTAATACCAAGAATGTACAAAAACACAAAAAACTGAACACCAAAACCACAAACACCCCAATCAATAAATGGGATATGGAACTAAACAGAAACTTCTCAGCAGAGAAAGTTCAAAAAGCCAAAAGATATGTAAGAAAGTGTTCCACATCACTAGCAATCAGATAAATGCAAATCAAAACCGCACTGAGATTCCACCTCACTCCAGTCAGAATGGCAAAGACGAAGAATACAAACAATAACAGATACTAGAAGGGTTGTGAGGAGAAAGGGACACTGACAGACTGTTGGTGGGATTGCAAACGAGTACAGCCACTCTGGAAAGCAGTGTGGAGACTCCTCAAACTATTAGGGATCAAACCACTGTACAATCCAGCTATCCTACTCCTGGGTATTTTCCCAGAAGAAGTAGAATCAGCTTATTACAGAGACACAGCTACATCAATGTTTATAGCAACTGAATTTACAATAGCGAAATTATGGAAACAATCTAGGTGTCCTTCACTGGATGAATAGATCCAAAAACTGCGGTATATATATGATATATATATATATGATATATATATGTCATATATATCATATTGATATGATATATATCATATCGATATGATATATATACACACACATATACATATACATATCATATATATACATATACATACACACATACATACAATGAAGCTCTACTCAGCTATTAGAAAGAACAATATCATGGGTTGAATGTTTCTTCCCATATCTGGAAACTGAGTAAAACCTAAGATAGGATGAAAGCTAGTCAAGTTTATTTAATAGACTCACCAAATCTAAAGTAACACATTAGCTGTGGGGACTTAGCTATGGGGCGGGGGGGAGAAGGAAGGAAAAAAGTGACGTTCAACACTGTGGAGTTGACTCCCATGAGAATACCAAATATACCCAGGCAGGAGTATAAATCTAGTAATTTCAAAGTTTAAATTACATGTATATGGTCCTTTATATTAGTAACTTGGGGACTAACAGAGGAGTCATGAGATCAGGGAATGGTGGGGGGAAGATCCTAGACAAGGATTGGGTTTAAGCAACTGTCAATTCCTATGCATATATAAATGTGAACCAATGAATCCCTTCATTATGTAAGATGATGCTGAATCAATTAAAAACTTTTTAAATTAAAAAATAAAAATTTTAAAAAACTTCAATGAATTAAGTCAAAGAATTGTAAAAATGGAGAGACATTCTACATTCATGGACAGAAGATTCAATATTGTCAAGCTGTCTGTTCTTCCCTAAATGCCCTATAGATGACCTATAAATCTATAGATTCAATATAATGAAATCAGAATTCCACAAGGTTTATCATAGTTCATAAAGAGGCAATAGACCTAGAAGATCCAGCATAGTACTGAAGAATAACAAAGTTGGAAGACTGACACTACTTGATGAAGGTATAGTTAACAAAACAATGCAGTATTTGTAACAGAATAAATGAGTCAGTCAATGAAACAGAATCAAAGCCTCACAAACAGATTCAGATAAACACATTCAATTCATCTTTGATAAGGGAAAAAGGCAATAAAATGGAGCAAAGATAATCTTTTCAACAATTAGTCATTAAAGGGTAGGGATATCACTCAGTGGTAGAGCACTTGACCACCATTCAAGAGACTGTGGGTTCAATTCCCAGCACTGCAAAAAAAAAAAATAACAAAGGTACTAGAAAAACTAGTCGTCCAGATGCGGAAAAAAAAAAAAAAAGAATCTAGACACAGACCTTACATTACACTCTTCATAAAAATTAACTTAAAATGGAAGAATGGATGATCAACCAAAATGTAAAATGCAAAGCTATAAATCCCCTAGAAGACAATGTAGGAGAAAACCTAGACCTTGGGTATGGCAGTGACTTTATAGATATAAAATCATGATTCACAAAACAAGAAATTTACAAGCTGGACTTCATTAAAATTAAAAAAAAAAAACTTCCATGAAAGCCAGCGTTAAGAGAATTGAGAAGACAAGCCACAGGCTGAGAAAATATTTGCAAAAGACACATCTGAAAGATGTTAATCAAAATACGCAAACAACTTGTAAAAGTCAACAATAAGAAAAGAAACAATTGAATCAAAAATTGACCCAAAGACCTTAACAGACACCTCACCAAGGAAGATAAACAGATGGCAGAAAAAACATATGAATAGATGTTCCACATCACGTCATCAGAAAAATGTAAATTAAGCCAATGAAACACCACTACACATCTATTAGAATGCCCCACATCTGAAACACCCACACCACCAAATGCTGGTGAGCACGTGGAGAAACAGGAACTCTCACTCACTGCTGGTAGGAATGCAAAATAGCACAGTCATTTTGGAAGACAGTTTGACAATTTCTTATGAAAATAAACATACTCTTTTTTATTTCTAACGGTTTGTTGAGGGGATTATTAATATATACCCTTGCTATTTTTTATTTCTTATTGGTACATATTAATTATACAGAATGATGGGTTTCGCTGTGATATACTGCATATAACATGATTTGATCGATTTCCCTCCCCAATAATTCCCTTTACCTTCCCTCTTCCCTCCCTGGTCCTCTTCTTACTGGTCTAACCCTCTGCTTTCATGAAGTCCACTAAGTTACACATATAAGAGTTAAAGCACAGTACTTATTTTTCTAAGTCTGGCTTATTGTGCTTATCATAATGCTCACCAGTTCCATCCATTTTCCTGCTGATGACATAATTTTGTTCTTGGAAAAACCCTCAAATGCATATAACGCAGTGAAAGATATCAATCTGTAAAAGCTATGTACAGTATGATTCTAACTGTAAGGCATCCTGGAAAAGGCAAAACTGGAGAAGCCTAAAGATCAGAGGTTGTCAGGGGTTATGGGGAGGAAGGCTTGAAAAGGCTGAGCACAGGGGACTTTTATGGCAGTGTATGATGCTGAAGAGAGCAGAACATCAAAATACAGCACTTTGATGGATGGTTATCTTCAGCTAAAGGCTCTTGGAAAACAGCATGCAAGGAGGGCACGCTCATCTCCCTCTTCTCCCCTTGAAAACAGAAGATAAGAACTCCCTGTGCCAGAAGAAACCTTCTTCAGAGGGAAATCATCACTGAGAGATCGTGCAGACCTTGCTTTTTGTTGCTTTCCTTTAGGTTCCCCACGTGATTTAGCTACTTTCCCACCAATGCCTGTCTTTGTTCAGGCTAATACAGAAGCGTTTTGGTTTTGCCACTTCATTGAGTCTTCAGTTCCTTATGAGGGTCATATGCAACATATTAAATGTGTGGGCTCCTCTCCTGTTGATCTGCATTATATTAGTTTCATTCTCAGGCCAAGCCAAAAAAAAATCCCTAAGAGGTAAACTTTTATCTGCATGCCCCCAATATCACAATGGTGGATACAGGTCATTATGCATTTGTCTGAACCCATAGAATGTACACCACCAAGAGCAAACCATAATACCAACTATGGACTTGGGTGACTAGATGTCAGTGTAGGTTCACCAGTTGTAATAAATGTACCAATGTGGATATTGATAAGGTGGATATTGCACATGTGGAGACAGTGTGCATATGGGAACTATCTGTATCTTCCTCTTCATTTTGCTGTGCACCTAAAATTGCTCTTGAAAAAGTTTTAAAAATGATATCACTAGGGGCTGGAGAGGTGGCTCAAAGGTCGAGCACTTGGCTGAACGTGTGAGGGCTTGGGTTTGAACCTCAGTAGCACATACACAACTAACTGCTGGGAAAACAAAAACAAAACAAAACAGGGGAAAAAACAGATGAAAAAATAGATAAAAATTGACTCTCTCTCTCTTAAAAAGGAAAAAAAGCCTACTTTGAACACATGCAGAAGATAACTTAGCCTGCAGTTGGGTGAGTCTATTTTGCAATCCAGTGTTAATTATCATGTAACTTGCTGAATTGAAAGTGGAAAACAGGAAAAAAAGAAAAAAAATGATGTCAGTCAAATCCCCTTGTCTCTTTGTGGTTTGCTGTTCATAAAGCTTCTGTCAATTTCCAAATGAAGCTAATCTCAACCATCAAGTCCCAGAGCTGTTCAGGATGCCTCTGCCGCTGCCTCTGCACTGCTGGCCGCCTGAATGCCTTGGTCAAGCCCAAACTGAGCCCTTCTCATGATTCATGTGCAAGAACAGAAGCCCCTTGTTCCTGCTCCTGGGAAGGTGCTCTCCAGGGCCGGCAGAATCAACTTTCCCCATCCCCGTTGGTGCAGCGGCAGAGAAGACTCAGGAAGCTGGGGAAGCAGATGAGGCACTTGATTAAGATGCCATCCTCCTCACGGTTAATTGGCAGATCGTTTTAAGAGTTCGTGCCTTAGAATTTGTTCTTTCCGGATTGTCATTTTATCTTCCTGCCACCCACATTAAAAGAAAGTCTCTTTTGCTTGTTTTCACAGTTCCCAAGCCTACTAATAATCACGGATTCAGCCTCTTGCCTTGAGTTTCTGACACCATGAAGAATGCAGATGCAGAAATAAAATGGAGCTGTGCTGGGTTTCGCTTTAGCCAAGCAGCTACCAAAAGAGACAGAGAGACTGAATTGATAGAAAGATACTTTTCACTCTCCAGCTGCCAAGAAGGCATTGCAGACAATGAGGATTTCAGAATACCAACCCTGAAGAGAAGAGTTCAGAGAGCCTCATTCACTGCCTGGCAGCCTGAAAGATGCTTTATTTCCAACAGGTCAGATGGAAGAGCCCTCCCAGGAAAGCAGCCCTCTGAGGCGACACTGCCATCCATGTTTAAAGGGACCCTCTGACACCAGAAACTTCAAACATGGTCTGGTTCTATATCTTCCCAGGTGTAGAATAATCAAGACATACAAGAACAGCATTTCTCTAAAAACAGATGCAGAATGGATAAAGACACAGTGGGTACATTTTAATCTGTATGGTGGGCTCCGGTTTAACATTGGCATTCTGAGCACTTGTGATAGATAGGGTTGCAAAACTGGGCTTTCCGGCTGATCAGAGGAAACCCTAGTAGGAGGACTTTGCCCTGGGAAGCATTTGAATTTAGAAATAAATTCTTGAAAATGTCAACATTTAAAAAATCACAAAACATTATAAAGCAAAATGTTCAAAAAATAAACATTTCACCCGTTCCATTATCATTCACAGGGCCTTTCTTCCATTTCTTCTCATGCTCTTTTTTTAACCTTTAATTTGAAAAGGAAAAAATAAACATAGTTACAGTAATAATATTTAGGTAGTGATTTCCTTGGCTTGTTTTGCACTTGGCAATGCGCTGGGTGCTTGGTTCAGATGATCTCATTTGATCTTCATAATAGCCCCACAAGGTAGACACCATCATTCCAGACACAAGAGAACCTGGGAGAGTTTTCATCCCCTGCCTGAGACACCTAACTTCACAGGAGGCACTGGATAGTTCTTGCAAGACTTGGTGTTCAAATCCAGAACTTCAAGTAGTCAAATATTTTCCTTTTCTTTTCCCTCAGTATGGGCTAAGGGACACCTTCAAAAAGCTTTCAAAGTACCTGTTTATTCTTTTTATATTCTTTTCAGTGGTTACTTAAATCCCAATGAACTGATACAGTACAGTTAAGCATTTCTGCATTGCTGCAGAGTTCAGCTGCTTCTAGATTTTTCCTATTACAAATGGCAGCAGATAAGCATCTTCATACATTATTTTTCCTTCAAGTTGTTTTCTTAGGAATAATCCTTCAAAGAGCAATTATTCAATCATATGCATGAAAATTGTTATGATTGTTGGAAAAATTTCTCTTTAGTCTTAAAAATGAACTGTAATTGCTTCATTGCCAATAATAAGAATTAAATATACCATGTCTCCATAGGTTTATCATCACTATATAACATTATATGTTTATTTATAAATATACACAATATTTGTATTTATTTATTTATTCCTATTGTTCTTAGCTTAAGAGCCAAATAATTTGTCATCATTTGGATTTTGGGAGAGGTTGAACATTTTTTAATGTACTTTTTTGCTGTTTGTATTTCCTTTCCTGCAAATTATATTGATGACTGCTGCTCCTTTTTATACTGAGACCCAACTTTTGATCCTTTACCAGATATCTTTGCATAATTCCAAAACTGATTACCGTTCTCTCCCCTGTTGGTGATTTAGTCTCTTGAGGTAATGAGGAGGAGGAGGAGGATTACTGCATCGGGTCTGTGTTAATCTCTATTGAAATCCCTTTCTATATTATGAATTATGGTTTAGATATCAGCACCCCCAAAAGCTCATGTGTGAGACAATGCAAGAAAATTTAGAGGTCAAATGACTGGGTTATGAGAGGCTTAACTTAATCAGTGTATTCATCCCCTGATAGGGGTTAATTGGGTGGTAAGTGAAGGCAGGTAGGGTTGGCTGGAGAAGGTAGGTCATTGAGGGCATGACTTTGGGGTGCATTTTGACCCTGCGAGTAGAGTAATCCTGACCTCTCTACTTCCTGTTTCCACGTCCTGAGCCACTTTCCTCCACCACACCCTCTGCCATGATGTCCTTCGTACCTATTGCCCTGAGCAGCAGAGTTGGCCATCTAAGGACTGAGACCTCTGAAACCATGAACTCTCAAATAGACTTTTCCTCCTCTAATTGCTCTTGTCAGGTCTTTTGGTCACAGCACAAAAAAGATTACTTAAACACAATGGGTCTTGCCAGAATCGTCTGTAATGGTGTCAGACCACTTCTTGACACTTGTGGACACTTGCACACATCTGGATGTATTATTTAAGGGATTTTTGTCAAAAAGAAAGAAAGAACTCATGTGCATTCTACTGTTCTAATGTTTCATATAAGTTTTGCCTGTTGAGATTAAAAACAAACAAACAAACAAGGAAAATCACTCCTGCTAGGAGTGAAGAGGAAGGGAGAGCATCTACCACCCAGCTGTAAGCACTCTGCTGAGGGCAGGAACAGAAGACCTGGCTGGCAGTCCACAAGAATTTCAGAACAATGGGGCTGGTGACACATTGCCAGGACACCTGGGGAACTGCAGAGCCTAAAACCACCTTTCCCTTCAACTTTTGTTTTGCTAAACTCCAATTATTGCCTAGGTGGTTTTGAATCAGGTTATCTGTAACTAACAATAAGCAGCCTTTTTCCTTTTCTTTCCTTTTTTTTTTTAATTTTATTTTTGAACAACCTTACAAGATTTTAACAAAATAATATAAAATGTGTATAAAATGTGTAAATATTCTGGATATTGCAATTATCCCCAGGAGT